>BQNB010004390.1:0-22512 GCA_026074375.1 Tanacetum coccineum | reverse complement strand
AAAAGACTAATTTTACCCCACAACATCTAGCACAAACTTATGGCTTGCAGTGCACTAGAGAAGGGCTATGATTAAAATCTTATTTTGCTATTCAACATTAGTATTTGTTGCATATATATTGTTATAGCATACGTCTAAATAATGAAAATATTAGTGCAAGTAACTTTTAAAGTTATCTAAGAATTGATGATTGTTTCTAGGTGAAAAGAATTCCAACTACTTAAAAATGATTCAGAAAACTATATATGCGAGGGTTAAACTTTTGTTCATGTGTCGAATAGCCACCGCCGCTGGATCAGGAAGGTTGTCGGAGCTATCTCTTGTGAGGTGAACAACGACTAATGTCAAAAGGTATCCATGATCAGGGTGTTTACGTCAATCTACGCCTTTTGTGTGGATACCGCTTGACCATGCATTCAAAACTATATTAAATCCGAGTGTGTTCAATTATTTTCGGTTTACATATACTCTAAGAGTAAAAGATTTTGATTATGATGAGTTCAATTCTCGTGGATTCGTCGGCCAAAAAGTCAAAAACCATAGTTACCCAAAAGATATCGATTATGATCACAAGATTGGTTAGGGAAGGGACCTTGAGGGTGTACCATGTATGTTACCATTTTTTTTACATATTATAACGCAAAACGACTTGTTAAGTAATTAAAATGTTAAGTGATCAACAAAATGACACCTAAAACTTCCCTACTGATAGTTTTAACCCCATATGACCTAGGTTGTCTTCCATTCCCAAAGTACATGCTATTCCACGTATATAGGTTAACTATTCTCTAACCGAAAATCCATCATGCAAACAAGAACCATAATTGCCAAATAACTTTTGTATTTTCCCTACTCAAATGATCAACTTCTAATAGTTTGTACACAATGCATTAGATGGTTGTAAAAAGTTTTCAAACATGAAAAATGGAATGATAACTATAAATAGACATGGTGATATCACTTGATTAACCACCATGATCCAACCACCACACCAAATTATTGCACAAAAAAACACTCTTCTTCTTAACATCTATTTTCTAGCCTTTGATTAACTTATCTCATCAAATACATTGAGCAAAAATTATACTTCAACCATGCCCAAAACCATTATTCCACATCTTCAAGAAAACAAGAAACCGTTCCACAGGAGGAACGGTTCAGGCGACCTCCATGTTTTTGAGGCCGCTCGTTACTATGAAGCCACCCCTCATAAAAATTACATGAGGGAGGGTGGAAGGCTAAGTCTTGATATACCTAACAATAGAAGAAACTCAATTCCTTTGCATGTCATGATGAGTGAAAATCGAAATTCGATTCCTTTACAAAACATTATAATGGATCACAACCCTATGATGGTCAAGAAAGAGAAGAAGTACAAACAACCAAGCTCACCAGGAGGAAAATTGGCTCATTTCTTGAATTCCCTTTTCAACCAAGCTTCTTCCAAGAAGTCCAAATCAAAATCAACCACATCAACACAATCTACGAAAGACGAAGATGAGAGTCCTAGTGGTTGGAGAAGAAGGAGAAGGAGTAGCATTAGCCTCTTTAGAAGTGGAAATAGCAATTCCAACACTGTAAGTGAAACAAAACCTATTTCTTCAAGAACACCACCTCCATATCACATACCACAAGCACCCACAAAGAGTGCAACTTACAAAGATCACACGCGCACATGTGAAATTACTAAAGCACCCTTCAATGAAAACCACAATGTCAAAAGTGGACTTTATGAGAAAAAAAGTTATGTAAATGGATTATTGGAGAAAAATAGGGTTTGTGATCATGACATAAAACAAGATGGTGATCACCATCAAAATAAGCATGATCAACCGGTCGAGATTCAAGAATTCAAAAGGTTCATTCTTGATGATAATGATGGTGGAAATAGTGATTCAAGTTCCGATCTTTTCGAGTTAACAAACTGTGACTTAGGTTACTACTCAAGTGGTTTGCCTGTTTTTGAAACTACACATATGGACAACATCAAGAAGGGTGCACCAATATCTCCAAAGCTCAAACCTTAATTATTCCAAATGAGAATATAATTTATGTCAAGGTTCTACATATTCATATGTTTTATAGCTAGGTAAGGTTTTGTTTTATTTAGTTTCCAATCTATATTTGGTTATTCTTGTTTCAAATAACTATTTGGTTGGACATGCAATGAGCAAGAGAAAAATCCAGTAAGGAATTCTTGAGGTTTCACTACAAGAAACCAAAATTGTGGGTAATTTGCGAATACGTCCACACGGGAAGTTGGGAACCCTACTAGAGTATATATTGTGGGTAAAATTGGGGGTAAAAGGTTAAAATCCGTGGGTAATTTGCGAATACACACGAATTACCTACGATTTCATTTACATGGGAATTTGGGAATCATCCTACTTGACTATACATGCTTAATTGGTTGATTGATTATTAGAAAAACGACATTCGATAGAGGTGTTTTATTGGTATGTATCCGGTTACGTGAGCCTAGAAGCATTAGTCGAGTCTCTTCTCACGAAGAATTTGATTCTTACTATATGTACGTTAACAACAATCGCTACAAGACCGGTTATAAAGCATGTATGTATATTTGTTACCATGAAAAATAGTTTTGATATATGAATTTAAGAGAAATCTTTTTATTAAAATCCTTGAAATTTACTATTAAGGAATAGAAGCCTTCAATCACGGGGAAGATGTAAAGTTCAGGTGATGATTGAATGTCTTAAAAATTTTGAAAGCATATGATTTCTTTTGACAATTTTAAGTTTATTTCTACTTTACATTTGAAATAGTAAGTGAACATGAACCATGTCGATGGTTAATTTGATACTCTAGATTATGCATCTATGATCAGTAGGTATATTATGTTCGATCACACTGTAAATGTAAGCAATGTGCCTAACTGCCTATTATGAGCTTGAGTGCATGAAATATCTATGAACATCATCAGAACTTGATAGATCGATCTTTCATTTTCTCTAAAACCTAATGCATTGCATAATACCGTCTTTAATTTATCCAGCGTTTCGTAGCCAATATATACTTTCCAGTTTTTAATTAACAACACGCGTCTATGATCCACGTACTTTCATCATTCAAAGATACTAAACGCGGGCTTTAAGATAAACTACTTGGCAAATAGCAACCCTAATGTCAATCAAATACTAGTAATTGATTAGACACAAATAAATTAACTGTGATGGTTTGAATACATATATCAACACTAGTTTCAGTGACAGATTTATATATAATTAAAAGTTATCAGATGCATTTCGCTGCATTTTATTAAGACTGACCCAAAGTTAAATATTTCGTATGAATCATATTTGTATATATTGAGGGTGCATCTAAAAGAGAGCAAAGTTACTAATTACTCCGTATTATGTTACGAAATCAAAATTATGTTTACTATATCGTACCTTTGTTGCTAAATAATGTAATCAAACTCGTCAACAGTTTATTAAATGGTGCTTGAAATTGTTGTCGTCGCCTTGTCGGTGCAACAGTGGTTATTTTTTTTTTCAAGCACAATGAATGTATATAGTGAATACTGAATAGGACTGTTGTCCGATATTTGACAGGAAATTGATTACCACTTTGGAAAGAATTGAAAGTGATGTTGTCTTGCCACTTTGGAAAGAATTGATAAAAATGAGCAAACAATGAAGAAAGGATGCAAGAATTTCTTACCACTTGAAAGAAAGTGACATTGCATGTATAATAATGCTTGCTTTTTAAGAATCAACACTTTTTTAGAATGTCATTATTATTAACTGTTTGAAATTTTGTTTAGTTAAATATGTCTTTTCTGCTTTATTATAGGTTACAAGAGTTTCTTGTCTTGCCTAAACTTCAAAATGTTTAAATACACAGGGAAATCGTGTGCATCATTTCGGGTGTCGACTGGCTCTTTCTTATGGGTTAAGCCACAAGCAATGAGCACATGTTCAGTGATCTATCTTTTAATTAGGAGTTGAAACTGAACTCAAGACTCGTTTTTCAAAAACTTTCTTAACCAATCAATTAAACGTTTGAGGTAGAAAATTGATACGATTAAAGCAATGCTCCAATAATTGTCTTGCCTGCTATATTTTAATGCTACAAAGTTTAGCCATGGGACATTGCACTCATATTAGATTTTTTGTGTTTATTAATATATATACTAAAGAGCGTTATAAAAACGACCAACGTGTTTGTCGTTTTGGTGTTGGGCTACCTTTAGCCTGTTTTATATGGCCCAAAACATTCTTTACCGACTATACCGAGTCAAACATATATCATCAACACAAATTCTGGATCATTCTATAACTTTACCAATTCATGCCACCGCTTCCTTCAAGGCTAACGATTTAGCACCGGAGTATTGTTGACATTGCCTATCAATTTGATATACTTACTTTTCTAGTCAAGATAGGATACCTCCTTTTTTTCATCCGCAACAGGTTTTTATGGTAATATCTAAGTCAAGAACACGTATATGATAAACAAATTTATGTACCATTTGTTGTTAAAGGACTAGGTTATTCCGATTCGTTGTTTCAGGTTTCGAAGGTTGTGGACTGCTAATCCATGGCGGCGGTGGTGATGGTGGCGTGGGTTCACATACCTGTTGAAAATAGAGGTAATTTTTACTTCGTACTTAGGAAAATTGATTTGGGTTTTAGTGACTTTGTGTTTTTCCGAGTGGATTTTGCATGTTATTATAAATTTATGTTATGCGCATGTGCTAATTTTGTTTAACTCTGTTGTGACTATATGTGTTTCATAAGAATTATGCACGATTTACTAGATATCAACAACCCCACTTTGTTCAACTTGCAAGATTATCATTTGAATCAATGGAAAATTGAAATAATGGCCTCATAAAGTGTCTTAAAGTAGTACATGTGCGACTAGGATAATAATATTACAACTTTGAACACAAATTGCATTAATGAATTCATAGTTGCAAAAATCTTGGGGTGTTAAATAGTTCTCTTCCTTTTTAACAACTCATGTATGTACAAGTAGTTATGGGAAATGAATAAACACCCGTTTCCAACTACATACAAATATAATGCTACTTGGTTGTTATAGCATGATATAACGCTTTTTTTAGCCAATTACTGTTACATTGGGTTTACATAGATTAGTTCTTTGACCATGTTCAGATAGGCTCTTTGACCATGTTCGCTCTCATCTCGCTTTGCCTACAGTACCTATAGTTCATGTATCATTATGTTATTCATAGTAGCTGAATAAACATAAAGATATAACAATACAACATTATATTGAATATGAGTACTAACTAACTTTCTTATGACAGGTGGCATTGGAATCTGGTGCGGGGTCTTTCATAGGCCAGAGTTAGCGACGCTTGGCTAGGAAGGCCACAAATGAATTTATGGACAGTGGATAAGACATTTACTTATCGATACTCCACAGGGCTGGAGCTTGAACCAGATGGACTGCACCTACAATTGTTGTCTTACAAGGTTAGTCTTTGTTTTTCAAAGAAAGATAATCAAGTATACAGTAGGGTAAGACATTTACTTATCGATACTTACAGCCATGGTGTGTAAATAATTAAGTTTGGCATGATGAATATTTTGTGCAGCGACGGAAAAATAGGTGGGTAGGGTAACGAGTTAAAACAGGTGACTTTGGGTGTATGCGATTGAGGAAGTTAACTAGACATGTATATTAACCATTTTTCCATCGATATGTAATAAGAGATTCATTTTGGTATTTGCAAAATAGTTATATTTAGCTTCTGATAGTTATCATTTTTTATGCAATTTCAAATTTTCATATGGATACACCAGTATACCTTCACCTGATCCCGATTGAGTCCTCCCAACTAAACCATTATTTCATAGCAAATCTGTGAAATGATCTTCTTACCATATTTCACATCATTTTTTTATCGTGAGTATGTGGTTTTTGATATTTTGGTATTCAGTGTCGAGAGAACAATGTTATATATGTGATCTGTCACGATGCTGAGTCGGAAATTTTATACTTCTTCCAGGGGATTGTCGCAACATGGCTCACTCTATACCGATCTTGACCTGATTTTTCTAGCGTTAGGCGGCATTAGCATTACACTCCTGGCAAAGGTCTACTATATACTATCTCGGTACTATTTTCTTCTCTGTATGTTTATTAAGTTTATAGATGTTGGGTCCACTCATTTAGTGTCACATATTCTTATAAAATCGGTCTGATGTTTTTGTTTCAGGTGGGATCACATTTGTTGTTGTTTCAGAAACTGCAAAAAGGATTAGTAGTAAGTGGAGCGATACATTCCTCACGGGTACGTGTGTAAATCAATTGGGTCATCTAGAGATTTTTGAACGAGTCTGTTTGTGTACTTATGGATTTATGTTTTTTGTTTGCTAGGTGATGGATAAGTTAATCAGAATATGCGTCGGTGACTTAAGACGGTGGTTGAAATGAAAAACGAAAATGATATGCTTAAATTGCAGGCATACTTTTACACTGCTATCAAAAAATGTAAGTTTGCGTACAGTTGAAGCGAGATTGATAAAATCGTGAGTACGTGGTTTTTGTTATAATGCTATATATGTGATCTGTCATGATGTCGAGTCTGAAATTTTATACTTCTTTCAGGAGATTGTCGCAGCAGGGCTCACTCTATACCGAGCTTATTCTACAGACAAGTTGACTTTTCTAGCGTTAGGCGGCGTTAGCATTACACTTTTGGCTATACTATATCTATAAGGGAACATCAAGTAAGAATCATAGGATGGGTCGCGTCTTATCACTTTGTATTGGTAATTTAGAGATTAAAGGGGTGATTGGATGTGTGCTTTGTGAGTGGTTGTGTGATACAAAATAACCGAATTTAGAGGAAATAAAACAGATTGTCAGTGTTTCGATGCACATATGCAAATTTAGGTTGTAATAATAACATAGGGATGCTGACTGTGGTTGTAATATTACCTTTAGATGAGTAAGCAGAGATTTATGCCATCAATGTTCTAATATGCTATTCAATTAAATATGGGTTGCTATTTGCTGGAATATGTTCTTTTCTTTATTTTGATCAGCGTAAGTTGTGGCTAAATAGCATTTGAGACTAAGTTAGCCACTGCCGCAACGCGCGGGCAGTATGCCAACTTGTTTCAGTATAAATGCTAAGTTAAGTCAATACTATGATATATGGGACTCCAACTCATAACAGGAGCCCATATACAAAAAGTTAGCCTAATAAGGCTAAAGCCAAAAAGACGAGAATACATTACAACCGCTGCCCGGCAATAGAGGTGTAAAAAAACCGGTTCATGAATCGAACCGGGGAAAAAAAACTAAAACCGGTTTCTTTGAAACCGGTTTTCTTTAAACCGAACCGACGGTTTCGTAACCGGTTTAACAGAAATCGACCAGACTGTTGGATTTTATAACTAGTAAACCATTTACTACGAGTACGCAGCGGATGGATCTAGTTTGATATCAAGAATTAACACACATATCTAAATAAGAAACACTAACATTTGTTTAATGACAAAAGTCAATTAAACGAGAATCTTTATCTTGAAAACTAAGTGATTAAATTATCACCTCTATGGTTGCATACACAACACGTCGAACAAGTATGCAACAATGTTAGTCGTAACTTCACGAAAACAAACAGCTAGTGTTCTTGATCTTGCTTTTAAACCAATCGAATACTAAATAGTATTACGTTCAAATGGATATAAAAGTAGAATAATAGTAATACCAAAACAAAGATTTAGTATCTTTGTTTCAATCCAGTATGCCAGTAAAGGACAAAAAACCTTTATAGTTTTTATATTGCAGCCAATCGGTGGAACAAGTCAAAGGAAAAGCAATAGACTCTTGTGGTATTAATATGTGACGGTGAAGGATTTGGTTTTGTGAGTTACTAGTAAAAGAGAGAGAGGTGGGGAGTTTATATAGCCATCAAACCCTAGTTATAGATAAATTAAGATACTCTCATAATCCTTATCAAATAACAACACATATTTCCTTATCTCCAAAATTGATCCCAAACACCCTTCTAGAAGCTATATGGGCCGGCCAACAAGTGGGACCCACAAGGTTTGGGTTTTGTCAATTTTAGTTCATTCGGTTTATATTTAAATACTCGTTAAGTTAGTTATAAATATAATGGTAACTTACGATTATTTAAATTATTACGTGAAACATATTAAACCTTTAATAATAAGTAAATATATATTAAATGTTTAATAAACGTACTCTTCGTGTCTTAACGTGTGTGCCTCCAATAGGCTCACGTATTTCCGGTCGTATAACATGCGTATCCGACTCCCACATCCCAACAGCTCCCACTTTGAAGTAGGAGTAGCATACTCCATTTATACCAAAAATGGAAACGTCTAGCAACACTCGCATTGCCATAAACTAGAAATACTTGAGATGTTATTTCATGAAAAACTCTCAGCACAATGGTTATGTATTACTTGCTATTATCATCCCTTTGTTACAGATACCGTTAAACCATGGATATGGATCCTAACTCATTCCATATAGTTTAACTATTTAGATTCTCGTTATTGAAGTTAATTCAGATATACCAAATGTAATCAAGAATCATCTTGAATTACCCTTTGGGTATGGCCATACAAATATCTGATTAATTCTGGAGAGGCGCCATGTAACCTTTGCCCTTTTTGTGAGTTTGAATGTTCTAATATTAGTCCTTTGACTATTTGGCGTTTGCCAGTTTTATTAGAACTTGTACCGTGTTGACGGTGATGGATTTATGAGATATGAAGTTTTTTATGGTTTATTGTGTATAATAATCCTTTTTAGAGGTTATTATTGTGTTATTTATATTCCGGGTGGTTGACTCGTGAATTTTGAGAAATGCTAGAAAAATGAGTCCCGACACGTCTGTTAATGTCCAAATGAGTTTTGGGAAAGTATAAGGTGTAAATATATCGTGTAAATACTCTAGGTTAATAGAAAAGTATTTTTAAGGTGAATAAAAATGCTAATTAACTTTGGGGAAAATTTTACGATCAAGTTTTATGAGTTTTTAAGTAATACCGACACGAAAAGAAGAACTCGAGACCCTCCTTGGATCCTATCCGGCATCAAGACAAGGGAAGGGAACAAGAAGGCTAAACTTTAGCTCTTGTGTCCCAACCTTGGTACATAATAGTTTTGTTTCCATTCAAACATGCATAATTCATTTCTCTTTCAAGAATAAAACACACACACTTGTATGTTTCTATCCTCTTGCGTCTGAAATAAGCCAACACACACACACACACTTCATTTGTTATTTTTTATCAAAAACATGGTGGTTTAGAGTATTTTCGGGGTGATTCTAGTGTTTGGGTATTCATTAAAACAACGTTTGGGTTGTCCGGTTCGCGTCAAAAATTATTTTGAAGACCATTCTTGTAAGTCTTTAAAAATTAAATTTTACTTGTCCTTTTGGGTTGTTAGTGATGCATAGATATTAGTTGTACAAGTTGATTGTTGTAAAAATCAAAATTTGAAAATGAAACGAATAGAAAAGGGGTGTTGGTTTGCGTCGAACTCAAGAAAGGAATAAAAGGATTTTGTTAGTTTTGATATTGTGGTCGTGATGGTTGAAAACATATATTCGCTAGGTAGCTTATTTTGTATATGGCTTATTTGGGTTTATTTTTAAGCTCGAATAGCTTATTTTGAGCTTATTAGCTCACGACTTTTTGGGATAACACAAGGATGGAGTTTTTGGTTATTACCCTAGTATGTCGTACTTTTGTGGACTATTATTATAGCTTATGGTGATAACCAAATACGATACGTAGCTTATTAGCTTAATACATAGATTTGGAGCTTATGGGCTCACGACCCAATAAGCATCAATAAGCCGTGGCTTATTTGATGGCTTATTGTGGTCCGGGTTACTTTGTTACTTATTGGTTTGGGCTTATATTTACTAATGGGCCTTGGTTTTGGACTTAGAACGTATCTTGCATATGTAAAAACCTTAATGGATCCTTATTGGGCCCTAAAGCCCAATAAGAATTAACTAGTCGTTTTGGGAGTTTTGACAAACTTTTGGGAAGTAAACAATACTTGTGAAGTTATATTAAAAGTCGTTTTGAGAATGTATTTTGGTAAACGTCGTGAAACGTGATTTTTAGGATTTGGTCGGAAAGTGTTGAAATGTTGGAAATTGTTGAAAATGAGGTTTAAAAAAACTTTAGGAAACGTTATATAAATGAACGGGTCATGCCGAAATTTCATAAAAAACTATATACTTAGAATTTTTACTTCAAACGTAATTCTTGATTTAATAATAAAATATTACTATTTTATTATTTTAATACGTCGACTAAAAGACGAAAAATATAATTTTTCTCGAAACTTTTCTAAAATGTTAGTGTAAATAAACGTTTCATTTTGTAAAGCATAAATGGTATATTTATGGTAACTAAGTGTACCGAATGGATTTATCGAAGTATACTTATAAGTATTTATTATAAGAATGTACTTATATTACTTAACTATTTTATGTAAATAGTATAAGTATATTGTACTAAGATATGGGCCTGATATGGTATATGTTGGAGTTAACTCGTCAACCATCACACCACTAAAACGTTAAAGATAACCATACAACATGCGTCTAACCTCTATCCATTAAATCTGAAACTGTTTGGGAAATGAATGATTAAAATGGGACATTAACTGAACTAAGTAGTGTGCGGACGTCGTTGCATTTGCTTGTGAATGAAGTTTGCTATTAGAGACAGTTGCTTGAGGTGAGTTCTCGTAGCCCCATTTTTACTGTTTTTCCGTTGGGAGAAAATGATACTCAAATGTGTTTTGAACTGTTTTCTGAACTGTGCAAAACGTGGTTTTGTTTTTGGGACAATTTGTGTGCTTATGACTGCTATGTGAATATATGTAATGTGATTTTACTTGCATGTAATGTGTTTGGCATGGCAAGGGTTGTGATTTTACTTGCTTGTACTGTGTTTGGCATGGCAAGGATTGTGGTCATGCCCTAATATAGTGCTCCGGCTGGTAGGCCCTTTAGGTGCGTACGTGACATATCGGAGTTGCGGCTCCAAGAGCATTGGTATATGCTGGTTTTGGTGACTAGCGGGGATGCTAGGTCATCGCACATGATTAGCGGGGATGCTAAGTCATGGGTTTGTTGCATATATTCACTGTAGCACTATTGTCCACTGTTTAAATGATTGGCACATCAACTAGGTTTTGAGTCAAACCTACAAGCTCACCAACATTATTATTGACGTTTTCGAGTATCATTTTTAGGTGAAGTAAATGATCGTTAAGGTTGTGGTGCATGTAGCGGACTTTTAAAGAATCCCTTAGGAATCTTATTTGAGAAATATTGCATTTGATGTTTGTTATGGATTTGGTTTTCTTGAGGATTGAGGTTTAAGATTATGATGACCCTTGCGTAGGCTTATGATGGTAATAATTAGCGGATATGTGTTGTGTTCTTAATTTGGGACATCACTCAAGGTTGTATTGAGGTTGATGGTCATCATGACACTTTTTATTTATGCATCTTAGTATTTCTCTATTTTGTATCTTGTGTTATGATTGATCATTATATTGTATTCCTGTGTTTTTGCCCATGACGAGGTGTGATAGAATGGTAATCAGAGCCAAGGTTATAGAGAACTAGGTGGTTTGGCCTAGACTATAACCTAGGAACCTGCATATAGTTGTGTCATAGGATCTATGTGCGCGGTGTTCCACTTATACGTGCTTATGTGGTTATAAGGTAGAGGGTACTAGCTAAGTCATTCATTGAAATGTGTGAGCTTAATACTAAGTACCATTGAGAAAGGATACGGGTATAAATGCGGTGGCCAACGTAATTATAAACGTACCACGACTCATGCATATTTAGTATTATCGTTCACATAAATCGGTGTTGACACCTTAGGGTCGTATTAGGCGTAGTATAGTGTATTAAGTTATCCTATACATGTTGACCGTCCCACCTACCTAACGTTACCCGTGTTCTCCCTCGTGTAGATAATGCTGCCAACGATGATGACCCGAAGTGTTGGTCGGCCTGCTGCCGCATCACAAGGAGGGGGAACGGGTAAACGAGCCGGTAGAAGTGGTGGTAGGACTAGAGGTCGTTCTGGTGATCAGGGTGATGGTAGGATTGATGGTCAAGGTATCCAGGTAGGTGGTCAGGGTAGTAAGGTGAATGATGGTGTTAACAGAGTCCCCGGCTTCTCCACCATCATTGCACAGCAGTTACAGAATTTACTTCCCACTATTGTAGCCCAAGTAGGCGACCAAGGTACAGGTCAAGGAAATGGTAGGAATCAAAACGGTGTGATGTTAGTAGGGATTGTACCTATAAGGAGTTCTTAGCGTGTAACCTGAAAGAGTCTGATGGTAAGGGAGGTGCTATAGTGTATACATGTTAGATTGAGAAGATAGAGTCAGTTCAGGATATGAGTGGGTGTAGGGATAGTCAGAGGGTGAAGTACACTGCTGGTTCATTTGTTGGTAAGGATCTCACATAGTGGAACTCTCAAATCCACACACGAGATCGGGAAGCCGATGTAGGTATGTCTTGGGAAGACTTTAAGACTTTGACTAGGGAGGAATTTTGCCCGAGTAATGAGATGCAAAACTTGGAAACTGAGTTGTGGAATCACGCCATGGTCAGGGTTGGTCATGCTGCGTATACTGATAGGTTTCATGAGTTGGCTAGGTTAGTTCATCACTTAGTAACCCCTGAAAGTAAAAGGATTGAAAGGTATGTGTATGGCCCTGCTTCACAAATTTTAGGAATGGTGGCAACAACGGAGCCAAAGACCATCCAAAAGGCCGTGCAGATAGCTGGCACATTAACTGATGAAGCCCTTAGGAATGGATCCATCAAAAATAACCCTGAGAAGAAAGGAAATGGAGGATAACCTAGTAAGGATAGGAATGGAAGGGGTGATAAGAAGAGAACTAGGACTGGAAATGCCTTTGCTACAACCACAAACCCTGATAGGAGAGAAAACACAGGTGCGGTACCCAAATGTACCACCTGTAACACTCACCATCCACCTAAGGCGCCCTGTCGCGCATGTTTCAACTGTAACTGCCCAAGACATTTTGCTAAGGATTGTAGAGTGGTGCCTAGGAATGTGAACCCTATCAATGCTAGAAACATAATTGTTAGGGCCTGTTACGAGTGTGGTAGTATCGATCATATCAAGTCAGATTGTCCTAGGTTGAATCAGGCTTAAAGGCCAGGGGAAACCATCAGAACCAAGTTGTGGCTATTAATGGGGGTCAGGGTCGTGGAAACCAAGGGAATCAGGCAAGAGGTAGGGCATTCATGTTGGGAGCAGAGGAGGCTTGTCAGGACCCGAACATCGTAACGGGTACGTTTACTCTGAACGATCACTTTGCCACTACCTTATTTGACTCTGGTTCCGACTATAGCTTTGTTTCCACTACCTTTATACCTCTGTTAGACATAGAGCCCAGTGAATTAGGTTTCAGTTATGAGATTGAGATAGCTAGCGGGCAGCTAGTAGAAATTGATAAGGTCATTAAGGGTTGCAAACTAGAAATAGAAGGTCACGTGTTTGATATAAACTTAATACCCTTTGGAAGCGGGAGTTTTGATGTGATCATAGGAATGAATTGGTTGTCTGACCATAAGGCTGAGATAATTTGTCATGAGAAAGTAGTAAGGATACCACTACTAGATGGCAAGGTGCTTAGAGTATTAGGAGAGAAACCAGAAGAGAATGTGAGACAGTTGATGAGTGCTAGGAATAAGGAATAGAAGCAAGAAGAGATCATAGTAGTGAAACATTTTCTCGAGGTATTCCCGGATGATCTATCTAGATTGCCGCCTGTTCGGGAAATCGAGTTTCGAATTAAGTTAGTCCATGGAGCGATACCGGTTGCAAAGTATCCCTATCGTTTGGCACCTTCTGAATTGGAGGAGTTGTCGGGTCAACTCAAAGAACTCCAAGATAAAGGTTTCATTCGACCAAGCTCATCTCCTTGGGGGAGCACCGATACTGTTTGTTAAGAAGAAGGATGGATCCTTTAGGATGTGTATTGATTATAGAGAGTTGAACAAGTTGACCATTAAGAACCGTTATCTACTCCCTAGGATAGACGACTTATTTGATCAACTTTAAGGATCACAATACTTCTCTAAGATAGACCTTAGGTCCGGATACCATCAGATGAGAGTGCATGAGGATGACATTCCAAAGACTGCGTTTAGAACTCGTTATGGACATTTCGAGTTCACAGTAATGCCCTTTGGTTTGACTAACACACCAACGGTATTCATGGATCTGATGAACCGAGTGTGTAGGCCGTATCTAGACAAGTTTGTGATAGTGTTCATAGATGATATTTTAATCTATTCTAAGACCTGGGAAGAGCATGAAATGCACCTACGATTAGTCTTACAATTGCTCAAAAGGAGAAACTGTATGCTAAGTTTTCTAAGTGTGAATTCTGGTTACGAGAAGTACAGTTTCTAGGACATGTAATCAATGGAGATTGTATTCATGTAGACCCTAGTAAGATTGAAGTTGTTAAGAATTGGAAAGCCCCTAGAACTCCGTCTAAGGTTCGTTCATTCTTAGGATTGGCAGGGTATTACAGTAGATTCATTGAGGACTTTTCTAAGATAGCTAAGCCGCTTACTGTTTTGACTTAGAAAAGTAGAACTTTGAAGGATAAGTTGTGTAATGCACCTGTTCTAGCTCTCCCTGATGGACCAAAAGATTTTGTGGTATATTATGATGCGTCCGGGTTAGGACTAGGATGTGTGTTGATGCAAAAAGGTAAGGTGATAGCTTATGCATTTAGACAGTTGAAAATTCATGAGAAGAATTACACTACTTATGATTTGGAACTGGATGCGGTTGTGTTTTTATTTAAGATTTGGAGACATTATTTGTATGGGAAAAAGAGTGTCATATATACCGATCATAGGAGTCTCCAGCATATCTTTAGTCAAAAGGAATTGAACATGCGACAACATCGTTGGATAGAGCTTTTTAGTGATTATGACTGCAAAATTCGCTACCATCCCGGTAAGGCGAACGTAGTAGCTGATGCACAGAGTAGGAAGGAAAGTGTGAAACCTAAGAGCGTTAGAGCTATGAATATGACCCTTCAGTCGAGTATTAAGGATAGGATACTAGCGGCTCAGAAGGAGGCATGTGGTGAGTCTGCGGGATTGCAGAAAGGTTTAGATGAGATGATAGAACATAGGAGTGATGGAGCTTTGCATTACCTGGATCGAATATGGGTTCCTTTGAAGGGTGATGTGAGAACCCTAATAATGGGTGAAGCCTATAAGTCAAAGTACTATGTACGCCAGGAGCTGATAAGATGTATTATGACCTTAGAGATAGGTATTGATGGCAGGGAATGAAGAAAGATATAGCGGTATATGTTAGTAGGTGTTTGACTTATTTGAAGGTTAAAGCTAAGCATCAAAGGCCGTCTGGCTTGCTTCAGTAACCTGAGATTCCTGAATGGAAATGGGTAGGGATAGCAATGGATTTTGTGACTAAGTTACCAAGGACTAGTAGTGGGTATGACACAATCTGGGTCATTGTGGACCGATTGACTAAGTTTGCTTATTTTCTACCTATGCTGAGGAATATAAGATGGATAGATTGGCTAGGTTGTACCTGAATAAGATTGTTGCTAGGCATGGTGTGCCGATCTCGATCATATCTGATCGTGATAGTCAGTTCACATCGAGGTTTTGGCAGTCAATGTAAGAGGCATTAGGAACCCATTTAGACATGAGTACGGCTTACCACCCTCAGACAAACGGTTAGAGTGAGCATACTATTCAGACTTTGGAAGACATGCTTAGAGCGTGCGTCCTAGACTCCGAAGGAAGTTGGGATGTTCATCTTCCATTAGTTGAGTTTTCGTATAACAATAGTTATCATTCTAGTGTGAGATGTGCGACGTTAGAGGCTTTGTATGGTAGAAAGTGTCGTTCCCTGATTATGTGGGCAGAGGTTGGAGAGGGTCAGTTGATAGGACCTGAGTTAGTGCAAGAGACGACTGAGAAGATCTCGCAGATTAATGATAGACTTAAGGCTGCGCGTGATCGTCAGAAAAGTTATGCTGATAAGAGGAGGAAGCCTCCAGAGTTTTGTGTAGGTGACTATGCCTTGCTCAAAGTGTCGCCTTGGAAATGTGTGGTACGCTTTGGGAAGAAGGGGAAATTAACACCTAGGTTTGTTGGACATTTCAAGATCATTAAGAAGGTAGGCCCAGTGGCTTATCGGTTAGATTTGCCTGAGGAGTTGAATGGTGTTCATGACACGTTCTACGTGTCGAACCTTAAGAAGTGTTTGGCTAATCCAACACTGCAAGTGCCCTTGGATGAAATTCGAGTTGATGATAAGTTGAATTTTGTAGAAGAGCATGTGTAAATCTTAGAACGAGAGGTTAAGAAGTTGAAGCGGAGTAGAATTGCCATCGTCAAGGTTCGGTGGAATTCAAAATGTGGGCATGAATTCACGTGAGAACGTGAAGATCAGATGAAACTTAAGTACACACATCTGTTTAGTACTGATAAGTAATTGAATTTCGGGGGTGAAATTATTTTAAGGGGGTAGAATGTAACCTTTGCCCTTTTTGTGAGTTTGAATGTTCTAATATTAGTCCTTTGACTATTTGGCGTTTGCCAGTTTTATTAGAACTTGTACCGTGTTGACGGTGATGGATTTATAAGATATGGAGTGTTTTATGGTTTATTGTGTATAATAATCCTTTTTAGATGTTATTATTGTGTTCTTTATATTCTGGGTGGTTGACCCGTGAGTTTTGATAAATGCTGGAAAAACAAGTTCCGACACGTCCGTTAATGTCTAAATGAGTTTTGGGGAAGTATAAGGTGTAAATATATCGTGTAAATACTCTAGGTTAATGAAAAAGTATTTTTAAGGTGAATAAAAATGCTAATTAACTTTGGGGAAATATTAACGATCAAGTTTTATGAGTTTTTAAGTGATCTCGACACGAAAAGAAGAACCCGATACCCTCCTTGGATCCTATCCGACGTCAAGACAAGGGAAGGGAACAAGAAGGCTAAACTTTAGATCTTGTGTCCCAACCTTGGTACATAATAGTTTTGCTTCCATTCAAACATTCATAATTCATTTCTCTTTCAAAAATAAAACACACACACTTGTGTGTTTCTCTCCTCTTGCATCCAAAATAAGCCAACACACACACTTCATTTGTCAATTTTGATCAAAACCATGGTGGTTTAGAGTATTTCCGGGGTGATTCTAATGTTCGGGTATTCATTAAAACAACGTTTGGGTTGTCCGGTTCGCGTCGAAAATTATTTTGAAGACCATTCTTGTAAGTCTTTCAAATTTAAATTTTACTTGTCCTTTTGGGTTGTTGGTGATGCATAGATGTTAGTTGTACAAGTTGATCGTTGTAAAAATTAAATTTTAAAAACGAAGAATAGAAAAGGGGTGTTGGTTTGCGTCGAACTCAAGAAAGGAACAAAGGGGTATTGTTAGTTTTGATATTGTGGTCGTGATGGTTGAAAAACACATATTTGCTAGGTAGCTTATTTTGTATATGGCTTATTTGGGCTTATTTTTAAGCTCGAATACCTTATTTTCAGCTTATTAGCTCACGGCTTTTTGGGATAACATAAGGATGGAGTTTTTGGTTATTACCCTAGTATGTCGTATTTTTGTGAATTATTATTATAGCTTATTTTTAAGCTTAATATATAGATTTGGAGCTTATGGGCTCACGGCCCAATAAGCATCAATAAGCCGTAGCTTATTTGATGGCTTATTGTGGTCTGGATTACTTTGTTACTTATTGATTTGGGCTTATATATACTAATGGGCCTTGGTTTTGGGCTTAGAACGTATCTTGCATATGTAAAAACCTTAATGGATCCTTATTGGGCCCTAAAGCCCAATAAGAGTTAACTAGTCGTTTTGAGAGTTTTGACGAACTTTTGAGAAGTAAAAAATACTTGTGAAGTTATATTGAAAGTCGTTTTGAGAATGTATTTTGGTAAACGTCGTGAAACGTGATTTTTGGGATTTGGCCAGAATGTGTCGAAATGTTAGAAATTGTTGAAAATGAGGTTTAAAAAAAACTTTGGGAAACGTTATATAAACGAACGGGTCATGCCGAAATTTCATAAAAAACTCTATACTTAGAATTTTTACTTCAAACATAATTCTTGATTTAATAATAAAATTTTATTATTTTATTATTTTAATACGTCGACTAAAAGACGAAAAATATAATTTTTCTCGAAACTTTTCTAAAATGTTTAGTGTAAATAAACGTTTCATTTCGTAAAGTATAAATGGTATATTTATGGTAACTAAGTGTACCGAATGGATTTATCGAAGTATACTTATAAGTATTTATTATAAGAATTTACTTATATTACTTAACTATTTTACGTAAATAGTATAAGTATATTGTACTAAGATATGGGCCTGATATGGTATCTGTTGGAGTTAAGTCGTCAATCATCACACCACTAAAACGTTAAAGATAACCGTACAACATGCGTCTAACCTCTATGCATCAAATTTGAAAACTGTTTTGGAAATGAATGTTTAAAATGGGACATTAACTGGACTAGTTCGTGTGCGGACGTCGTTGCAATTGCTTGTGAATTAAGTTTGTTGTTAGAGACAGTTGCTTGAGGTGAGTTCTCGTAGCCCTATTTTTACTGTTTTTCTGTTGGGGGAAAATGATACTCAAATGTGTTTTGAACTGTTTTCTGAACTGTGCGAAACGTGGTTTTATTTTTGGGACAATTTGTGTGCTTATGACTGCTACGTGAATATATGTAATGTGATTTTACTTGCATGTACTGTGTTTGGCATGGAAAGGGTTGTGGTTTTACTTGCATGTACTATGTTTGGCATGGCAAGGGTTGTGGTCCTGTCCTAATATAGTGCTCCAGCTGGTAGGCCCTTTAGGTGCGTAAGTGACATATCGGAGTTGCGGCTCCAAGAGCATGGGTATATGCTGGTTTTGGTGACTAGCAGGGATGCTAGGTCATCGCACATGATTAGCGAGGATGCTAAGTCATGGGTTTGTTGCATATATTCACTGTCATGTAGCACTATTATCCACTGTTTAAATGATTGGCACAGCAACTGGGTTTTGAGTTAAATCTACGAGCTCACCAACATTATTGTTGACGTTTTCGAGTATCATTTTCAGGTGAAGTTAATGATCGTTAAGGTTGTGGTGCATGTAGCGGACTTTTAGAGAATCCCATAGGAATCTTGTTTGAGAAGTCTTGCATTTGATGTATGTTATGGATTGGTTTTTTTTCTTGAGGATTGAGGTTTAAGATTGTGTGGACCCCAACGTGGGCTTATGATGGTAATAATTGGCGACTATGTGCTGTGTTCTTGATTTGGGACATCACTCAAGGTTGTTTTGAGGTTGATGGTCATCATGACACTTTTCATTTATGCATCTTAGTATTTCTCTATCTTGTATCTTGTGTTATGATTGATCATTATGTTGCATTTCCATGTTTCTACCTATGACGGGGTGTGAAAGAATGGTATCAAAGCTAAGGTTATAGAGAACTAGGTGGTTTGGCCTAGACTATAACCTAGGAACCTGCATATAGTTGCATCGTAGGATATATGTGCGCGGTGTTCCGGTTATACGTGCTTATGTGGTTATAAGGTAAATGGTACTAGTTAAGTCATTGATTGAAATGTGTTAGCCTAATACTAAGTACTACTGGAAAGGATATAAAAATAAATGCGGTGGCCAACGTAATTATAAACGTATCACGACTCACGCATATTTAGTATTATCGTTCACACAAATTAGTGTTGACACCTTAGGACCATATTAGGCGTAGTATAATATATTAAGTTATCTTATATGTGTTGACCATCCTGCCTACCTAACATTGCCCATGTTCTCCCTCTTGTAGATAATGCCTCCAACGATGACGACTCGAAGTGCTGGCTGGCTTGCTGCCGCATCACGAGGAGGGGGAATGGGTGGACGAGCCGGTAGAGGTGGTGGTAGGACTAGAGGTCGTTCTGGTGATTACGTGATGGTAGGATTGATGGTTAAGGTGGCCAATTAGGTAGTCAGGGTAGTGATGTGAATGATAATGTTAACGGAGTCCCCGAATTCTCCACCATCATTTCATAGCAGTTGCAGAATTTACTTCCCACTATTGTAGCCCAAGTATGTGACCAAGGTAGAGGTCAAGGGAATGGTAGGAATCAAAACGGTAATGCCGCCAATGACAACATCTGGGGTGATATTAGCAGGGGTTGTACCTATATGGAGTTCTTAGCGTGTAACCCGAAAGAGTATGATAGTAAGGGAGGTGCTATAGTGTATACCCGTTGGATTGAGAAGATGGAGTCAGTTCAGGATATGAGTGGGTGTAGGGATAGTCATAAGGTAAAGTACACTGTTGGTTCATTTGTTGGTAAGGCTCTCACGTGGTGGAACTCTCAAATACACACACGAGGTCGGGAAGCCGCTGTAGGTATGTCTTGGGAAGACATTAAGACTTTGACTAGGGAGGAATTTTGCCCGAGTAATGAGATGAAAAAGTTGGAAACTAAGTTGTGGAATCACGCCATGGTCGAGGCTGGTCATGCTGCGTATACTGATAGGTTTTATGAGTTGGCTAGGTTAGTTCCTCACTTAGTAAACCCTGAAGGTAATAGGATTGAAAGGTATGTGTATGTACTTGCTCTACAAATTCGAGGAATGGTGGTAGCAACGAATCCAAAGACCATCCAAAAGGCCATGCAGATAGCTGGCACATTGACTGATGAAGCCCTTAGGAATCGATCCATCGAAAAGAACCCTAAAAGAGAGGAAATGCGGGAGAACCTAGTAAGGATAGGAATGGAAGGGATGATAACAAGAGAACTAGGACTGAAAATGCCTTTGCTACAACCACAAACCCTGTTAGGAGAGAAAACACGGGTGCAGTACCCAAGTGTACCACCTGTAACACTCACCATCCACCTGAGGCGCCTTGTCGCGCATGTTTCAACTGTAACCACCCAGGACATTTTGCTAAGGATTGTAGAGTGGTATTGTTAGGGCCTGTTACGAGTGTGGTAGTACCGATCATATCAAGTCAGATTGTCCTAGGTTGAATCAGGCTTAGAGGCCAGGGGGAAACCATCAGAACCAAGTCGTGGAAACCAAGGGAATCAGGTAAAAGGTAGGGCATTTATGTTAGGAGCAGAGGAGGCTCGCCAGGACCCGAACATCATGACGGGTATGTTTACTCTCAACGATCACTTTGCCACTACCTTTATACCTCTGTTAGACATAGATCCCAATGAATTAGGTTTTAGTTATGAGATTGAGATAGCTAGCGGGCAGCTAGTAGAAATTGATAAGGTCATTAAGGGTTGCAAACTAGAAATAGAAGGTCACGTGTTTGATATAAACTTAATACCCTTTGGAAGCAGGAGTTTTGATGTGATCATAGGAATGGATTGGTTGTCTGACCATAAGGCTGAGATAATTTGTCATGAGAAAGTAGTAAGGATACCACTACTAGATGGCAAGGTGCTTAGAGTATTAGGAGAGAAACCGAAAGAGAAGGTGAGACAGTTGATGAGTGTTAGGACAAAGGAACAGAAGCAAGGAGAGATCGTAGTAGTGAAAGATTTTCCCGAGGTATTCCCGGATGATCTATCTGGATTACCGCCTGTTCGGGAAATCGAGTTTCGGATTAAGTTAGTCTCTAAAGCAATGTCGGTTGCAAAGTCTCCCTGTCGTTTGGCACCTTCTGAATTAGAGGAGTTGTCGGGTCAACTCAAGGAACTCCAGGATAAAGGTTTCATTCGACCAAGTTCATCGCCTTGAGGAGCACCAGTGCTGTTTGTTATGAAGAAGTATGGATCCTTTAGGATGTGTATTGACTATAGAGAGTTGAACAAGTTGACCATTAAGAACCGTTATCCACTCCCTAAGATAGACGACTTGTTTGATCAACTTCAAGGATCACAGTGCTTCTCTAAGATAGACCTTGGGTCTGGATACCATCAGCTAAGAGTGCATGAGGATGACATTCCAAAGACTGCATTTAGAACTCGTTATGGACATTTCGAGCTCACGGTAATGCCCTTTGGTTTGACTAACGCACCAGCGGTATTCATGGATCTGATGAACTGAGTGTGTAGGCCGTATCTAGACAAGTTTATGATAGTGTTCATAGATGATATTTTAATCTATTCTAAGGCCCGGGAAGAGCATGAAATGCACCTAGGATTAGTCTTAAAATTGTTCAAGAAGGAGAAACTATATGCTAAGTTTTCTAAGTGTGAATTCTGGTTGCGAGAAGTACAGTTTCTAGGACATGTGATTAATAGAGATGGTATTCATGTAGACCCTAGTAAGATTGAAGCTGTTAAGAATTGGAAAGCCCTTAGAACTTTGATAAGTGCTTAATTACACATATCTTTTACCTCTAAAAACGAGCTTAAATGTCCAAAAACAGACAAAAACTGCCAA
>BQNB010004389.1:0-108170 GCA_026074375.1 Tanacetum coccineum | reverse complement strand
GTATGAGACGAGGGATGTCGGGTTATTAGATGCTGCCACCTTACAATATTTAAGCTCTTATGGACTCTTAGCTACAAACGAATTCGGTTTCGGGAACATACAAGAAGGGCCAGAGATCATTAGGGTTCAATATACTAAAATGTCATATTAGCCTATTAGGTAGGAGGGTGTCAAGGGCGGGAAGCACCTTTTCCTTAGCAGGAAATAGAATAATCTTGCACCAATTGTCACGGGAAAAGAGAAAGCAAACTAAAAGATTCCCTGAGCGGCTATAAAGTCCCTAATGAAAAACCAGAGAGAAACTTGTTTGGATAAGAGAGGATAATATTTATTGGTTGTTGTGAAAGGCTATTTGTGTTTTGTGTGTATTTTTAAATGATAAAAAATATAAAAAAATTTAATAGAATAGAGAGAAGGTGACGCAATGATTGAGGGAAAATTAAAGGAAAAAATTTTGAAGAGAAAAAAAGTTAAAGTGTAGCTGACGAGGCTCACCACACCCTCCACCCTTAGCTCATTAACCTATTAGATTTACTCAATCACCAAACTATTCCCTAAACTTATATAGTGCTCTATATTGTAACATCTTATTAAGTTTAGTACTATAACAAATTAACATCATCACCAGTTAAACTCTATATTTCTTTACATCATTTTTTTTACTACTATCAATTTTTTTTTTGAAAAACTATATTATTGTTATACCTTCATTTTGTAACTATAAAATAAATGTTTCTGTACCTGCTGCAATACGTGGGCGAATAAATCTCTGTTATTTATGTATGGTGTTTAACTATTTTTTGATACATAGGCATTAAAAATGGTATACGAATCTGTTGCGATTAATTTTAATCGTGTCCTCCTTTTGTGAATACTTAACATGAAACACAACAAGAACAAGAACACCCAATCCATGAAAAATCATTTCATGATTGAAAATCTTATAAGGGTATGAATCATAACAACTCACCTTCCAATTTAACAAAAGTCATTTCTTGATTGGTTGTGTTTCTTCGGTCAGGCATGTTATAATAAAACGTTATCTAATAGACATCTTGGACTGTTATCCCTTAATTAAAGTTATAATGCAAGTTTTCAAGTTTTTTCAAAGTCATTTGTATTATTAGTCAATGAATTAGTGAGTGGCACGGACAAGACAACAATACTCGTCTTATTTACCATCGCGAATCTATTTCACAGTCATCAATTGTCCGAGTTACGTCAGTCTCATTCAGTTCACCAACCAACAAACTATATTACGGTTATGACCTCTATATACTATACATATATCAACGATTATGTACGTATTATCCTTTATCACCTAATAATACACTATGAAACTTTGACTTAGTTAGTGTATCTCTCAATCAAATGTAATACATAACATCATTTCACCAGCTGTCTGTCACATGAATAAACTGTTTACATGCCAAAAACTGAGCGTAAAAAAGCCAGATACTTGTCAATCATTAATGTACACCTTAGCAAAAATGAAGAGTCACCTCATCACACAAAGTCAATACACTTATCATCTTCCCTGCTCATTATTTCTTTCAACTCTTTTACGGTCACTCGGGCTATAATAATGTCTTTTCCTTCCGCCACCGGTTCTCTGCCTCATCTGCCATAAGACTCGAGAATATCTCGCGTTGTTGACATTTCGGTCGGCTGATCCACAACATGATCCATACTAAAGTTCTAGCCCACGTCGGAACATTCCCTTTCACTTTTCTCAGTCAATGGCGAATTCGTATTATCAAGTCGACAATCGGCACAAACACGAGTACCTACTTATTCAACGCGCTCTAAGATTCACAGGTTTAAAACAGGAGCACCTTGTCTCCTCACGCTAGGAAACCTCTCTGCTTTATCCTTACCTTAAACCTTACATCACTTTCGAACACCTAACAAGCCTCAAGGACCACTCCAGCAATGACACTTGAGTCGTACAACACAACACACTACCAGGCGCTACACGTCCGCCTTCATACCTTCAGACGACAACAACACAAATTCTCAAGTGGAGTCACTTCCACCCAAACTGTACTGTACTTAGTATCAAAAAACAAAAAAAAACCTCGAAAGATCATTGGCTGATCAAAAAAATAAATCCTAATCTCGAATATCATACCCAAGGAGTCTGAGTATTCTACTCTCACCGAAACTTGCGCGTCCGTCTGAAATTGCACGACACAACACAACACTCACTCTGGTGGAATCCATCCTCTCTTTCACTTAGGGGACTACACCACATACTTAGGAATTGTTCTCATGCTTTTACGGTTAAACACACATTGGTGGAAGCTTATCACAGATACAAATTTGCACGAGCGTCTAATTGGTAAAAACTACGCAAGGCATTTCTACACATCTGTAGGGTGCACCTTATATGAGAAGCATCCCTCATACCAATTTTCAACTCCATCAACTACCTAGTTAATTTTTTTTCTTAGCACTATTAATCACCCCACTAGCTAGCCTCTTCAGACAATATGCATAAATCAACACCAAATCTTACACAGCCTTCATTAAGCGATCTAACGAACTCACTCGGTAGTTCCTTCCACCATACTAATTCAATTGCATCTAAATATAAGCAGCTCTTCAGCAAAATTTGTACAGTAACAACAAGACTTTTAGAGGGAAAGTTGACACAATACCTTTTGACATACTAAACTAAGAGAACAATTGGTTATGTTTCTTACATACTATCAACCTTCCTTGAGCGAATACAGGAAAGGCCTCACATACATAAGGTACATATTAATTACTTTGAAAAACTAACACAGAAATTACAGACCAACAAATTAATTACACTAGCATAATTGACAACTTTAATAACGGAAGTGCTCTTTCGATATCAAATAGGTAATCTTTCTTCTCAATCAACTCACATCTATTATCTAACACGACATTTGCTACTTAGATGTCACACCAATTCAATTACCTTTTGCGCGAACACGCTGATACCTAGCCTTCAAACGTATCTAGGTAGTCAGTTGGCTCTGGGAACACCTGCGTTTTGACACTCTTTAGTAACAGGTAACGCGAGCACAGATAAACACATCTTCTTCACACGGGAAAAGGGAGAAACTCCAACGAATACATTGGTATTACAAGCAATCTCAAAACACAAGCATCACACACCCTCCTTCTTGTTCTCTACCTCAGCAATCATTGATTTCAGGGAACACTATCCCAGCCATCACTTACACAGGGCTGAACTCACTCTACTCATCCGTATGAACGATACAACACACATCCAACATTATAATTCCACAAATTAGCAACAGCTGTATTTCCACAATCAACCTTGCGGAACATTGTAAGACAACTTCAGATACGGGACATAGCCTTAGATACTATCATAAACCGATCACTCGGAAAAAACTAATCCACCGAGCAACTTCACCACCATCACATTTCAACACACTAAACATATTTTTTAGGGATGCGAGTTTCAATACACACACGCAGCCTCTGGTTCCAACTTCTACTCCACGACTTAAACGACCTCACAATGTTGAGTAATCTTGACATCTATCTCACTCAATACTAAACTCTAATGTGTGCTCGTTGCGACACACATCTTACCTTAGATAGTCTTGGTGACAGTGCATATCCGCCGAGTATCGACATGTTAACAATCCTCGCCTGTAGATGGCTCACTACTATAATTTCAACGGCATCAACACATCCAATCTATCTAACTTACAGTACTACTCCATCACATATCACGAAAGAGAGACTAGAGGTACTTAGTCGACACATCTCTACACAAATAATCCTTATTATGGCGAGACTGTGCCCTAATCTTCCCCAAGATTTCTTCATCGAGTGAATAAAACGTACGTTACTCTATCACTATTGGACAGTTCGCTCTTTGAACCTATTCTTCAGTTCTAACACACACACATACTATCTTCTGAGGGGTATGACATGCATATCCAGCTCATAGATGTAGGACAGTGATACTTACGCAAACTTGCACAAGTTACTCAATTCTTCGGGTTATAATTTATCAAGCAGCGTGGAGAACTAACAGGCTATTCTGCGCTGCGGGCAAAGGCACTACACCAGCTTTAGAATTCACACCTAAACGTCTAAGAGCACAACACGCGGACGTGGTTAAGAATAAACACCTCAATACAGAGACTCCACTTATATGATCATTACGGTAATTAACTCCCACTTTTAGGACAACTCTTTAGCAACCGCCAGTTTACCTACGTTGTCTACATTATTATATCAAACACGGATTGTCGATCGTATTCGATCTCAACTCTGGGAGTACAGTCAACCAAACTGACACTCTAGTCTATACCATCTCGGTCAATTTCCCACTTTCCGCTGAGAATGATAACGTTTCTTAAGACAGTTTACAACTCACCGTAATGATACCTGAGCTCCCTAAGCTAAAACTGGACAGGCTTCTCTACACTGCCAGCACAACAATCTCTGTGCGCATCTTCGCGTCTTCCGAAAATCTAATATCCTCTCTCTTCACCACTTGAAGTTGTGAACAGGGGGAGGGGATTACTCATTAAAAAAAAAAAGAGAAAAAAAGTTAAAACATTATAAGTTAGGCGGATGATATAATAATAAAAAATCTTAATTAAGTAAAAAAGTAAAAAAAAACAAATAAGAACTAAAAGCACACACAAACACATCTAAAAGTTCACACATGGTTTCCCCCCACCGCGACCTGCGCCCACCCCCCAGGCCGCTATGCTCCGCATCAACCTTCCTACCGAGAGCGCCTCCGTGCCGTTCCTGCTCCTCCCCCCTAGCTCACACTGTTCACTGGTCCCGACCACCTTCCCAGGCTCTTTACCCGCCCCGGCTCCAAAACACCCCCTCCCCCCCACCACGCTAGTCCACCACTCCCCATATTCACGCACCGCCTCCACCCCCAAACTACAACCCCCCAATCCCAACCCAGAAACTTCTACGCAAACCTAACCAGCGTAGTCACATACGAGAAGACCTACCCGTACTGAAGGCGGATTTGAACCCAATGATTAAATCTGGCTGATCCACTCCGTTGTTTTCTTGACACCTAAATTCTTGGACCAGTGCTTAAACTTGACCTAACCTCGGGTCCAACAACACACGGGAGAACGACACTTTCACAAACCCACAAAGCTGCTTAAATGGTATAACAATTCCATTAATGCATATGCATGATAACCATTTCATTAGTATGAAAACTCGACTAACTACAGCAAATATTTAAACCACCATAACACCTAAAACCACCAAACCATTTTCCAAAGTCGACTTCACGAAACCACGTAGCATATCCTCGAGAGTTGGATGGATCCATCGGTTTACGCTTTAAATCAGCGTAGCTCTTTTGTCGATCGCGAGCGGTTTGAATCCTTTGTTTGATCTGGATGATCCTCTCCGTTGTTTCTTGCACTAATTCTGGACCAGTGAGTTGAACTTGTCCAACCTCGGCCCAACACACGGGTGAACGACACTTTCGACCATAAAGTGCTTCAAACGGTGCAGCCTTAATGCTAGCATGATAACTGTTATTGTATGAAAACTCGACTAATGGCAAATGTTTAACCCAACCATTTCCAAAGTCGATTACGCAAGCACGTAGCATATCCTCGAGAGTTTGGATGGTTCTCTCGCTTTGTCCGTCGGTTTGCGGATGATATGCAGTACTCATATCCAAACTTGTACCCAAAGCCTTCTGAAGTGACTTCTAGAAATTTGATGCGAACCGAGGGTCACGATCACAGATAATTGAGATAGGTATTCCATGCTTCATGACTACCTCCTTTAGGTACATTCTTGCCAGTTTATCCATAGGATCCGTTTCCCTCATTGGCATAAAAATGGCAGACTTTGTAAGTCGGTCAACGATCACCCAAATAGTGTCATAACCTTGTGACGACTTAGGAAGCTTCATGACAAAATCCATCGTGATGTTGTCCCACTTCCATTGAGGTATCTCGGGTTGTACTAACAAACCTGATGGTCTCTGATGTTCGGCCTTGACCTTAGCACAGGTCAAACATTTACTAACATAGGTGGCGATGTTGGCTTTCATATTGGGCCACCAGTATAGTTTCTTCATATCCTGGTACATCTTGTCAGAACCCGGATGAATAGAGTATTTAGACTTGTGGGACTCGTGCATGATCACAGTCCTTAAGTCGCCATAACATGGTAACCAACTCCTGCCATTTAAGCACATAGTTCCATCCGCACGTGGTTCCAACTTTTCCGTTCTAAGTTTCTCCGGATCTTTTGAATTCTCAACCAATATACCTCCAACATCCTCCTTCTTGATGTTCTCCGGCTTTCGTGCTTCAGTCTGAGCTTTCAAGATTTGTTTAGGAAGATCCAAGCCAATAGTCATCACTAAGGCCCGAACCCTTAGTGGTTCTCGTTCCTTCCTGCTCAGAGCATCAGCAACAACATTCGCCTTCCCTGGGTGATAACGAATTTCGCAATCGTAATCACTCAGCAACTCTAACCAGCGACGTTGCCTCATATTTAATTCCTTCTGATCAAGAATGTGTTGTAAACTTTTGTGATCAGTGAACACCGTGCACTTGGTTCCGTACAGATAGTGCCTCCAAATCTTTAGAGCGAACACTACTGCCCCAAGTTCTAAATCATGAGTCGTATAGTTCTTTTCATGAATTTTTAACTGGAGTGATGCATAAGAAATCACCTTTTCTCTTTGCATCAACACAGCGCCCAAACCCTTCTTTGAAGCATCGGAGTATGCGATGAAATATTCGCTTCCCTCAGGTAAGGCTAGGATTGGTGCACTACACAGCTTCTGTTTTAACAGTTGAAAAGCTGCTTCTTGTTTATTGCCCTAATCAAACTTGACACCTTTCTGGGTTAGTTTGGTCGTTGACTTGGCGATCTTTGAAAACCCTTCGATGAATCTTCTATAATAGCCGGCAAGGCCCAAAAATTGGCGAATCTCTATTGGTGTTTTAGGAGACGTCAAATCTTTGATAGATTCAATCTTGGCAGGGTCAACGTGAATACCTTGACAGTCAATCACGTGACCAAGGAATTGTATCCTGGAGATCCATAATTCACACTTAGAGAACTTGGCGTACAATTCTTCATTCTTAAGCAATTTCAAGATCTACCTAAGGTGTTCTTCATGTTACTTCTTACTCTTGGAGTAGATCAAAATGTCATCGATGAAGACAATTACAAACTTGTCCAGATACGGTTTACACACCCGGTTCATAAGGTCCATGAACACGGCCGGTGCATTAGTCAAACCAAAAGACATGACTTGGAATTCATAGTGACTGTATCGAGTCCTGAATGCAGTCTTGGGAATGTCTTCTTCTCGAACCCTCAACTGGTGATACCCTGACCTCAGATCGATCTTTGAATAAATACTCGACCCTTGCAGCTGGTCGAATAGGTCATCGATCCTTAGGAGTGGGTAGCAGTTCTTCACTGTCAGTTTGTTCAATTCCCTGTAATCGATGCACATCCGGAAAGACCCATCTTTCTTCTTTACAAACAGAATCGGAGCTCCCCAGGGCGAGGAACTTGGTCTTATGAAGCCTTTGTCCGTAAGTTCCTGCAGTTGCTCCGCTAGTTCCTTCATTTCGGACGGTGCTAATCTATATGGTGCCCGTGCTACAGGTGTAGCACCCGGTACCAAATCGATTCGAAACTCCACTTGTCGAGTGGGTGGTATACCCGGCAAGTCCTCAGGAAAGACTTCAGGAAATTCTTGAACAACTGGCACATCTTCAAGTCGTTTCTCCTTTGACTTGTCTTCGTCTTTGGTTGCGGTGATATTTGCTAAGAATACGTGACATCCCTTCGTTAAATACTCTTGAGCCTTAGTACACGAGATGATGTTTAATCGGGTCCCGTGTTTATTGCTGCTTCCGTCACCACGAACGATTAAAATTTCGTCTCCAAAAGGAATACGAACGATCTTTTCCGCACAGACAATAACGGCATGGTACTTTGCCAACCAATCCATACCAATTATCACGTCAAAACTACCTAGTTCTACGGGCATTAGGTCTATGTTGAAAGGATGATTTAAGAGGTTTAACGTACAACCCCGGATAATAGTGTTTAACCCAACTATTCGCCCGTCGGCTAGTTCGACATTATAATCATGATCTAATGCAGTCGGAGTGATAACAATTCGAGAGCTAAATGCAGTAGATACAAAACTCCTATCGGCACCGGTATCAAATAAAATAGATGCATATCGGTTGTTTAGGAGAAACGTACCCGTGACGACATTGTTGTCCGGGTTTGCCCCTGCATTGCCCACGGCATACACCTTTGCCTGAGCCTTGGCATTTCCAGCCTGATTACCCCGGTTGTTGTTCTTCAATTTTGGGCAATCCTTCTTGAAATGCCCTTGAGCACCACATTCAAAACAAGCCCTCTGATTAGCCCCAGTGTTGACATTTGGGGGACTCCTACAGTCACGACCTAAATGACCAAATCGGTTGCACTTGCTGCATTTGGGAGCACAAGGACCCTCATGGTGATAGTTACATTTGGAACACAGAGGTTTAGGCCCTCCGTATGGTTTCCTATCACCATTTCCTGCGGCATAAGCTCTTCCAGTGTTTTGTCTCTTGTTTGGTTGCTGATTCTGGTTGTTCCTGGCAGTGTTATCAGACTTTCTTTTGTTGTCAGCCTGATGTTCAGCCCAAGTGTTGATCTTTTTATCCATGAGTTCTATGGCGAACTCAATGGCATCCTGCATAGTTTTTGGCTTAGTTGTCATCACACTGCCATGGATCGTGTCGGGCAAGCCACCGACATATTTCTCAACTTGGTCTCTTTCTTTCAGAAACATCCGATCGCACATTAGTGCCAGTTCTTGGAAACGTTGGCTATAGGTTACCACATTGTTACCCTTTACCTTCAAATTCTACATTTCGAACTCCAGTTTCTTAATTTTGCCCCTTGGGCAGTATTTGTATGTCATCATCTTCTTCAGTGTCCTCCATGGCACTGCATGGGCAGCTTCAGGAGTAGTGGTCTTAACATGGGAGTTCCACCACGTAAGAGCATTTCCTTGCAGGGTACATGTAGCAAATTTGACTTGGCATGCTACTGTACAGTTGCTTATGCTGTAAACAGACTCCATCTTTTCAAACCACTGAGTGATTCCGACAACTCCCTCAGTGCCCTTAAAGTTCAAAGGTTAGCATTTTAGGAAGTCCGGGTAGGTGCATTCATGAGCAACTTGTACAGGCCTTCTGGCACCCGTTCCTGAAGTATGGCTATCATTGCCATTTCGGGTTGCATCACGTGCTGCCAGTACAGCAGTAATGCCTTCATTAATCATTGCTTGGATTTGGGCATTGGTGACAGATGTAGTGGTATGAGTGTCTGTGACTGGTGTTGGTGTTGCACCTGGGTTTAACCTCGTGGTCCTTCTCTTTGGTGCCATTTTCTTTAAATCAAAAAGAAAACATAATACCCGTTAGATTTTCATAAAATTATAACTATGACATAACATATACACATTAAATAAAACAAGATCACATCACATAGTGAAATGTACAATTGTTATTGAAATTAATCATGGTATAAGCAAATCGACATTCATTTAATATAAATTCGATTTTATAGATAACGTAATCCATCCATTTCATATATAACTTGGAAAAACATACATGTTCGGTTCAGATACAAGATGATTACTACACTTAGGTTACAAGACAAAAGAAATAACCTAAAGCCATACTAGCCGGGATATACCCGTAACACTTAGTATGATGTACAAGGTAGATAATACCAGAACAAAAGACCTAAACTGAGTAGCTAAACAAAACAAAAGATCTATACAGTCTGCTAGCTGGGAATAACCCATAATACTTAACAGGCTGCATAGCATACCTATAACATAACCAAATCTAGGAGCTGATACCAGCCTCTATTGGTGCATCAGGTTGTGCCGGACCTTTTGCGGGTCCATGCTGCCTCTGAAACTTGACCATCTGTGTCTGCAGTCCTTTCAGCAACCTCAATGTCTCAGTCTACTGAACTTGTCTCCTGTGGTGTGATGCCAACAACTCAGAAATCACCCACTGTATCCTGTGATCTGCTGACTGTAACTCTAAAATCAATGCACTCTGTGCCACTACCGTAGTACGTAATGACATAACATTTGAACGTGCATAGTCGCTAGAATCCATGGATAGTCCCCAAGCCTCATGAGCCATCTTAGCCTCTCTCTTTACCATCATTGCTAAATGACTATGAATAGGCCTATCCCTATACAACAGGTTGACTCGGCCTCTCAGTTGAGACCGGTTATCTCGTGCATCCTCCATAATACCATACATGATGGTAGTCTCCTCCTCAACAATGGTAGCAAGATCAGTAACCCTCAGATTGACCCCCTCTACGATGGTCAGTGCAATCTCATCGATGGCTCCTACCAGATCATCCCATGTATCCGTAATGCCATAGTTTAACTCCCTAGATGTCGAACATCTAGGAGGGACATCAACCATATCGACAAATCCATAAGGTCCTCCCTCGCTATGGTAGGACTATCCTGCCTAGCAGCATCGGCTGCTGAACTCTCCCCGACCTCACGACTAGGGGTGGGAGAAGCAAAACGCACCCTCTTCCGAAGAGGTAAACAACTCTCAGGAATCTCAATATGAGTAGGGCTATTGGGTGTTGGTGATGGTATTTGTGGTAATAGAGATGATAGTGGAGTAAGTGGTGATCGTGGTGGGGTGGTTAAGGCAAGAAGTCTCTCGACCTCTTCCTTAGGAGGAAGTGATATGGATAGCTCATCCCGGATAGATGTCCTGGCAGTCATCCGGTGTACAGGTGGGACAGAGTCGGCCGGAGCTGGGTGCTCCTCCTCCTCCTCATCATCATCATCATTCCTATCAGTAGGGTAGTAAGTTGGATCCTCCTCGGGATCCTCCTCTAGATCAGACTCGGGAATGTATCCTGGTGACTCAGCAGTAGGTGAGGTAGCAGCATGCAATGGTTGTTCCTCAGCTAGAAAGACATCATCCTCGGGTGGTATATACTCCGGGTACACCGGCTCTGGTACATAAGGTAAATAAACGGGTGAGGGTGGTGCCTGCTCTGGCTCCTCCAGGCCAGGCACGTAGTCTGGTGATAGTGGAACCTCAGGGCCAGGTATGTAGTCAGGCGATGGTGGAACCCCATAAGCAGCCATTATGTGAGTATATGGGTCCTCTGGCATAATGTGTGGTCCATCGACTCCTGGTGAGCCAATATCTGAATCGTCCTCGACTGGAAAGGGTGCTGATGCGTATGTAACTGTAGAATGCTCAGAATTTGACATGATAATATCTGAAATCAAAATTAGCTTATATAAGTATGCTAATATAAGACTCTTATATTAAAATAGTAATATACATTTATATATTATAAACATGTATCAATCAGAGAAATCAATCAGGCATGTATCTAGCCTAACCGAAATAACGCACAATTAAGTGTAATGTACGTCCCGTGAAAACCCTTTTAGAATGCAATGTTTGAAAATGGTTATAGTCCAGCAAAAACATTTGACCTGGTTCTCTATAACCTTGGCTCTAATACCAATCTGTAACACCCCCAAATTGGGTCGCAGCGGAATAAGGGTCCGGGGCGTGTTACTTCTCAGATCAATAACACAAGATATATATAGAACGACCAAAAAGTCATTTTAAAACTGATACATTGGATTTAATAAAGTATGTGTTACAAAATCCTGAACCCAACCCCCCAGCTTTACTTGTTTACTTGTTATTATTACAAAGATTTCCAGCCCATAACAGATACACAAAATGTAATGCGACTAAATCTTTAATGCATGACTTCATAATATAACCACCAATGTATCCTTCGCACCTCGTGCTTAATGACCTCCTGAAAAACATTGCATTTAAAAACGTCAACATAAAGTTGGTGAATTTCATAGGTTTATGTAAATGTATATGCAGGACCGCAAGACTTTCCTAGTGATAATGCAACAGATGCAGACATCACAAAATGTAATTACGTTTACCTAAGCTCATGACACCGAAGCTCGACATAATTGAATACAATATATAAATATTGCCTACATTGCCCGTGATGATGTTCAACCCGTAACATCCAGTATCCGACATGATATACGTTCGTTTCCAGTGATAGCTAGTCACCCGAACGGGGAGGTCAATCCCAAATAGATCTATCTATAATCATTCGCGCTCACATTCCAGTAATTAACAGTTCATGATTCATGGGCATAGTGGGTTATCGCTACTTAGGCAAAACGTAATCATGATAAAATGTACACTTGCGTCCAATTTGTAAAACATGCATATGTTTCTCACCCCAAAAACTTGTAAATCAATAATTGTAAAACATGGGGCTATGAACTCACCTTGAGTGAGTAAACTGATAACAAAATATCCCAAGTAAAAACGCGTCACGCTAACGCTCGAATGCAACCTAGTTAATATAGGTCGAATCAGTATTCAAGTACGTTGTCTAACAACAACTGTATATAATCCTATATAGTTATCATCGTACTATCGTTCGGGCTATCATAATTTAAGAGGTCATGACATGACGTACGAGGAGTTAGGACACTTTAAATCGTAAATCCAACAACTCGTCAATACGCCATCCGAAGAAGCCTCATTATGAAATTCCCTAGTAATATAGCACTTCGATAACTAATAACATATATAATTATAAAGTAAAAACGTTTATAATTACGCCTTTAGTAAAAATGACATAACTTTGTCGTTTTAAGCCCGTTTCTCGCGTTTCTTACGCCCACGCTTTCGTATTAAGACGAGTGATCATAAATTCACATTTTTAGGTTTTTGAGATTCTGTGATGAATAGTGTTTTACTGTTCATAACAGCTATAAAATCGTTTTTATACTTTTAATTAACGTAAAACCCGTTTTTGTCGTATCTTATTCGTTATAGCTCCGTTTTTAGCGATTCTTTCGAACACGTTCTCGTAATTGAAAGTTTTATCATATTATTGATGTTTATAAAGTATAAGTTTCTGTGGTGAATAGTACTTTTTATAAAAATTGTTTTATAAAAGTATTAACTATCGTAAACTTGTAAATAGCGTATCTTCTTCGTTATTAATCGGTTTTTTGAGTTCTTTATGACCCCTCGATCCTTGTGACATGTAGTATTTTATAAAATCATAAAACATATATGTAAATTTCGAATTACAAACAGCCCCTTAAGATATTTTTTTCCAAAATGTGTTTAAAACTTGTTTTTAGGACTTTTTAGCTTTACCACTTTGTTACAAACCCATTAGAACCCTTAATATCTTATGTATTACATATATTAGGTCCATTAGGTTATGTTTTGTTCATGTGAGTCCAAGATAACAAGATTAACATGTTATTTTACCATTTTCACTTGTAATTTATAAGTTAACTTTTAGAAACCCTAATTTGCACTTAAACATGTTTATACTTAACCAACATGATAAAACACTTATACATCCCTTTTAACATAATATTATCATACATGTGACATGTAAATAAGTATACAAAACATTAATCATATGTAAAAATCCATTTTACATATTCAAAAGTACCCTAAATGGTGATTTAGCTAAATATAACATATGAACACATAAAATCTTAGTTATGAAATGATTAAGCTTTATATATAACCTTGTGTGGATGAGTAGAGATGAGAATAACAATCACACCCTTGTGATTTAAACTCTTGGCTTGAAAAATTAGAATGAAACCCTAATTTTTCCCAAGTAAACCCTTTCTTTCTTTTCTTGATTCCTTCCTTGCAAATGGTTAACCAACTCTTGAAACCACCTTAGAATACCTTAGATATGATGTGTGTATGCTTGTTTAATGATAGAAAATCAATCTATGGATTTGGTTTGGAGAGGGTTTGATGCTGTGGGTTATGAGAGGAGGAAAGGAAGAGTTTTATGATTTTTCTTGTAAAGAGATGAAGTGTATGAGTCCCTAGCTCACATGTGCATGCTTATATATACTACTTGGAAGATATTATGACGATATTTGATGTCAAGTTGATTCATGCAGCATGTATGGAGATATTTGTGAAGTTTCCTTGGTCTCATCTTATCTTCCTAGTCATACATACACGAAATATATGTATATGTATAAGTTAGATATGTATTTGATCATTTATATAATGTATACTTGTATTATATAAAGTATAATGTAGTATAGACTTAGAAAAATGTATAACTTATACATTGTAAGTTATGATTTGAATTCCTTCATAATGAATATGTATAATGTGATAGATACTTGAAGTTTTAAATAAACTTTAAGTATTGAGTATAAATTTTGGGTATTTGATGAAGCGTAGATAAGTTAACGTGCTTCCGGGAAGGCTTAAACGTACTTTATCGCGAAACATAAACACTTAACGTACCCAATAAAAATAAAATGTGCAATGATAATAATTATCCTCTAAATAATCATATAACACTTTTTTGATGTAAATATTTAATTGTTTAATGCCCGTTTACATTGAATGATCATTTTTAGTTTACGCGATTTAACGTAACGTTTACAGTTTTAAGAGAAAATGCGTAAAACCTTAAAATAAATTGTGCATTACATAATGTCGTACAATGACCTAAAACACGAGGTGTTATAAATCCCATCACAACTTGAATCATCCATCTAACAAGATCAACCAAATGAACTAGGAAGTCCAGTTCCACTTGATCCTACCACTCAAGTTGAGTTCAATCTTAATGAAATCATCTTCAAAACAAACAATGAAGTCGCCCAACCTTATCCTGAACATCCTAACAAAAAGCACTTCATGGTTGTCTCTGACTTCATTTCTAAATGTTGTCTTAAGGAGCCATTCACAAGAACATATAACCAATACAAGGTTTGGTTCTTAACTCCCAAAGGGGGTATACTGGGAGAAGTAGGTGTCACTACCTTTAAAAATGTCATTGGGGAAAATTACTTTTCCCACCAAGTGAGTGTGCTGAACTACCATCCCTTAAGACTGTAAAAGAATGGTTTTCAACCATAGGTTATAATGGGGAGATTGAGGCCAAAGGCACCCTCAAAAAGGGTCTTCTTCCTCCTAGGTGGAGGTTGATGATGGCTCAGATTATACAAAGTTTAGGGGGCAAGACTGGTGGGTTTGACCAGATCTCAAATAAAGATGCCATAATTATGTATTATCTTGCAAATGGGGTTGACATAGATTATGCTAAGCTGATTTGGGAAGATATCATTAATAAGCTGAAAAAGAAAACTACAGAAAAAATTGTTCCTTATCTTAGGTTTTTGTCCTTATTGCTCGAGCACAAGATGGAGGGATATGGAAATGATGATGTAACTCTTAACCCCACTCAAATCTTCATTGTTCACAATTGGGCACTAAAGAAAAACCAACCTGAAGGACCTCACTTCACCACCCACATGTTGGCTATCTGTAATGCAGTTGAGCATGTGGCATTCAAAGCTCCCAAAATCTCCTCTAAAGATGAGAAGAAGGTTCCCCAAGGAACAAAGCTTGGAGCTAAAACTGGACGAAGGAGAAAACATACTTCTTCATTAACAAAGCGAAATCCTTTGTCCAAATTTGTGGTAACCAAAGGTGGATCCTCTTCAAAAGAGGCCACTGGCTCCCAAACTGACCATTCCATTAAAGAAACTTAGTCCAGTTCGGCCAACGACTCTAACCCAAGCCAGCCTCCAGCTTCCACCCCTATGGTTGCTGGAATACATAAAGAGGCCCTGCAAACAACTGGTGGCCCAACATCTTTAGGGGTCACTAGTGAAGAAAGAGTTAACCCTTAACTCATTAGTGTAGTGTCAGCGTCAACAACAAAGCATGTTTATTCAACTTCTACCATTCTACACTCTGAGTGTGCATCAGGACATGATGCTTTAGCAGATTCTACGGCTGAAGCTGATCCTGGAAAATCTGCTCCTAATGATTCAGTATCTTAACAACAAGGTATTGAGAAAGGAACCCAAAACTATTCATTTGATTATTTTATTGCAGGGACTAACCCAAGCGTTCTTGTAGACAAAACCAAATCTGTTGGAGATGGGTTAAAAACTGGCCACATTATAACAGGAACTGACAAGGATACCAGCAATGCTGAAAAGGAGGTTAGCTTTGATCAGGATGAGTTCAACACTTTTCCTGATCTCTCCAACTCTGATGATGCCACAAAAGAAATCAAGCTAGAGGATCTATCCAAACTGGTCAAAAATGTGGATGCTGATTTCATGGACCTGGACTCACCAGATGATGATGGACCTATCATTGTTCAAGATGAAGAGGAGGAAGAAGAACTTCATGCTGAATAAGTCCATGTTGAACAACATATAAAAACTAAATACATTTCAGTACCTCTCCCTCTATCTCTAAAGATTATCAGGATTCAGGAGCTAAGCACCCAACTGCTTCTTCTTTAGTCTCAGAACCTAAAGCTGGAGAAAGAAAAGGTAAATGATAAAGTTGAAGTAGCTTTCATTTTAGCTCAACCCTCCTATCTAAATGTGGAACAACTCACTGAGCTTCTGGTAATGTCTCTCAAACCAGAACTTACAAAGTTACTCACAGATCATGATTTTAGTGCCTCTCTACCCAAATAACTAAATGAGCTTCCAACCAAGTTCTCTGAGATATGTGGGGAAATCAAGGATTTAAAGAAGTATGTACACAAAATGGAGATTGAGCTGCCAGAGGATTTGAAAGAAATTCCTACAAAGCTAGAGGAGTTTTAGTCAACTGTCTCCAGTCTTACCAAACAGGTTGCTGAGCTAAACAAACTTAAGCTGGAAGTTCCAGCTGGATTACTTGTTTTACCAGGGCAAGTTTCCTCTATCATAGCTCAGCTAACTAAGCTGAAGACCTTGGATACTCTTCCAAGTCTTCTAAACAAGGTCACTAATGCCTTAAACAGGTTTGCTCAAGTCATAGAATCTGCATTACAAACAACTGGTGAAAAGAGTGTTCCTTTAGTATGCCAAGCTGGCTTTCATCCTGCTGAGGGGGAGAATAACACAAGACAATCCACAATCATCCAGTTATTACAACAAAGAACTGCAAAAGATGTTGCAAATGCAAACCTAAACACTAAACTAATACTAATAAAATCACCTATCACAACTACTATCATTCCACCAATCACCATAACAACATTTGTACATTTCCAATCACCTTTCCTATCCAGTCCTCCAAAGACCTCCTCTCAATCTAAGGGAGAGCTTATCAAGAACAAAGGGAAGGAAGCCATATCTCATAAAGAAGCTGAAGAAGAAGAGTCTGAAACTGACTCTAAACCTATAGTCAGGCTAACTGGTTCAATGGCTGAATCCTCTAAGAAGAAACATCTAAAGAAGTTTGATTTTGTTACTGAAAAAGGTGATCATGTGCACTTAACAAAAGAACAAATCAAGGAACAAAAGAGGATTGAAGAATCAGTTAAAGCTAATATGGACAAGAAAGAAGATGAAATAGGAAAAGAAGAATTGGTTGATCTTCTAGGTAGTGATGTGGTGACAAATGTATACAAAGCAAAGATAAAGTATGACAAGTATTGTGACAAGATGCTGAACAGAAGGGCCTTAGGGAAACTCACAAACTATGATGTTCTTTCAAAGGGAAAGGGTCCCATTACACTAAAAGTATATAGGGATGATGGGTCTAATAAAACCATCCCTAACTTCAAGGCCAGTGACTTGCATCTGAGTGAATGGAGAGAAGTAATGCAGGTTTGAACAAGATCCCATCATCTAGCTAAACGATCTTGCCAGAAAGAAGATGAAGCATGCTGATGACATTCATGAGTACTTTAGGTCTACCAAAAAGTATAAGTCATCAGTTCAGTATAAAGATCATCTAACTGGAACTATGTTGAATGAACCATCCTTGGGTATGATCATGTTTAATTCTTACCAAAGGCAGCATTTTGTAAGCATTGAAGACTTTGGAGATTTCACAAATGAAATGTTGTACACTGTGCAAGAAATCTTCTTTAAACTTCACCAAGGACCTGGACAAGATGATCATGCTAAGACCTTCAGTTCAAAAATAAAATATTAAAAAAGTCAATCAGTTCATTAATAAAGATCAATTTTCATCTCACACCTGCGCACATGACTGTCAAATCAACAATCTTTGGGCTATGATCATGTTTAATCATCTTACCAATAGGCACGCAAACCTTGTTAAGCAATTGCGCAAGACTTTTGGACATTTACACAATTCATGAAATGTACAGTAACTTTAAACGATGAGTTCGAGTGGTGATTTTGCGAGGGTGAGGGGGTTTAATAAAAAATTTAATTATTGATGCAAACTATAGGTTAACTGTGCAAGCAAATCTTCTGTATAAAACTTCACACCAAGGACACTGGAACAAAGATAGATCATTTGCTAAGACTCTTCTACAGTTCTCTTCCAACTTAGCTAAAGTTATAGAAGCGCTTCCTACTTGCTGAAGTTGATAGAAGGAACCTGAACCCCCTCAAACAAATGAGCGCCATTAAATGACTAATGCAGTAGTAAATGTAAACGTTTGTAGTAGCTTTATCTTTTGTAATGTAATGTAATGAAAGTTATTATGAATGTTTATCAGTTTATGTTGTTCTTTATTTATCAGCGTGTAAAAAGAAGTTTTTTTCTCACTTATAACTGATTTTAACTTAGGCTATTTGTATATTCAAATAGGGGGAGATTATTAGGTCAGTTGTCGAGTCCTTCATTCTCTTGGTAGATTTAAACATAAAATCTACTAAGTGTAATCTAGCTGAAGACAAGTTCAGCTTTATCTAGCTAAAGACAAGTTCAGCTTTAGTTAGCTGAAGACAAGTTCAGCTTTAGTTCTTCATGTACTTAGAAGATTAAGCAGTATCTTCACTTTAGTTTATGTAGCAGTTCAGAAAATAAAGAAGGCCTTAGCAAGAGCTTCAGTTCAGCTTGGTTGACAATTCTAAACTGAACGATGTCGATCTCCTCTAAGAAGCTGAAACAAAATGTTTCTCTTTTAGAAGGTTTACAAGGCAGGAAAAAGATTGCTTTATATCAAAAGGAATAAAGCAAATCTCCTTGGGAATGAATACTTCTAAAGTTGGTATAGAAGTACAACTACTTTCCCTAAAGGATTGTACCTAGTACCTTAAAGCATGTATGCATTAAATGTGATATCAACCACCCATCCAATGCCTGACATGTGTCTTAGGTATCCCATTGTAAACCTTAATTCCTTGCCTATAAAAGGAATGCAATGTAAGGAGTAAAAGTTATATCTTCCAATTAATGTGAAACATATTGAAGAGCATTTACTCCCAAAACAAACTGATAGAACTACTAGAGTTGAAGCTCAAGTGTTAGTTACATAGTTTGTACTTAAACTTGTAACTTAGGTTAGAGTTTAAGTTAGAGGAGATCACCCTAATTTTCATTTAACCACTTTGCTATTCTACAAGCAAAGTGTGTCATAGATTCTTTATTTGATTCTAATACGAACCTATATGATGAAAAGTTACTTTTGTATGTTTTAAACTTGTTTGTAATATTATTCACATAAATCTGTTTAAAACAACACTTTGTCGCCATGGAATGTGGTTAGTTTAACAAGATAAACCTTATATCACATTTAAGGGACCAACAAGTGTTCCCATTTCCTCTTCTTTTATATAATTAATATGTGTAGAAAGGAAATTTTAATCATTACAAATTGCTTGAGTATGATTAAAAACTCTTATCATAAAGCATCCATTGATATCTATACAATTTTGTCCGTGTGAGTCTTTCTTCAAACGAAACTCATTCTTGACCTCATAATTTAGCTGTTTAGTGAAAGATCAATCAAGTTCAAACAATGATTGTCTTTTAAGGATTGCATGTTATCATTCATAGCTTTTGAGACATTTATCAGATTCAAGATGTGATAATGCATCTTAGCATTTAGCAGGTTTACTATGATCCTCTAACTTATATTTCTCAGCATTGATATTAAAATATCACTCAAGTGATGGGGTATCATTGTGGATTTATGAATGAGAGTTACATTATACTTTGGTTCAACATTTACATGTTTAGCTTTAGTATGACACTAGCAAGTGAATTTAGAAGGTTATGTATTTTATTCTTGAATATCTTCAAGATCTATAGATGCTCCCACTCACTTTTGTAAATAGAGATTATTCTCCAAATATTAAGCATTTTAAGAAACAATAAATTGTTCTTAATTAGGACATACAAAATACATTTTACAGTTCTCATCTCTAGCTTGTTAATAATATGCTTCGTAAGATATTAACAAATTTTAAAACTTAAATCAAGACATAATAGGATTCATCCCAATCCACAAATAGATAATGTCTTAAATACCTTCTAGGATGGAACCATATTGAGTGTATACATGACACACCCAATTTTATACCTTTGATAGATTTTGGAGGTAGAGAAGTTAATGTTATCAAAATCAGACAAACAATATTAGTAAAGTTTGATTTAACACATTAGGCATACCATAATGATGTAGTATTCTATGAGTATTGAGATTGTGAGACTATATCACAATTCCTTAGATAACTTGATTCTCTTTTGGATCAAATACTTATCAATCGGGTCAAACTGAATTTCATCCATAGTATTTCTAAATTTATTGCATGGTTTATAAGTCTTTGACCAAGTCAATAACTTCATGTGTATGTCGTGACAAAGAGACATAAACATTTATTTTTTTACTATACTATGAGTTTTTGAGCAAGTCAAGGACTTCATGTACATGTCCTAACAGGAAGACATAACAAGTGAATGAATTATTTTTCTCTATAAGTATTTGAATATTAATCTCAAGGACTTTATGTTTGTGGAAAACGTAGAGGGGGGGGGGGGGGGTGAATGCGTTTTTGTTAAAAAAAACCTAAATTTTTTGTATCAAATTACCAATCAAGTGTGACGTATCCTAAAAAGTGACGATAAAGACTATATAAAGCAAGAAATAAAACATGTAGTCACAATAAAAACATAAACATCAAGCCACAACACAAGCATAAGCATAATATAAAGAGAGAATGATAAATAAAAGAGAATGCAAACCGGACACGGTGATTTATAGTGGTTTGGTCACAAAGCTTCTCTTCGCACTACTCCACTCCCCGAGTACCCAACTCGAGAGTTACTTTACTAGATCAACAAGATCCCTTCTCAACGGAGAAAACCTTACACAACGTTGCTTACACTTATTCCGATACAAAGTTAATTACCGAGATCTAGTAAAAGGTAGAATCAACCTAACATCGCTTACACTTTATCCGGTACAAAGCTAAATACTGAGTCCTTCTTCAGGTATAACCAAACCCGTCATGTTTTATGGCCCAACATACAAACCTTGTGTTTTATGGAAAAACATATAAACCATCTAATCTATATTGATATTACAATGTGATGAGAATAGTGTATACAATGATGATCCAAGACATATGTCAATTGGATATGAATGTCTAATCTAAATGAACTTTAATTGATAGGAAGCCTTCATATGGATGAAGATTATAAGATCACTAATCTTGTAGATCTTCAAATATGTATGCTTTGTGATGGATGAGAATGACAAGATCTCTAGGCTTGCTTGGTGGATCATCATGGAAGTATGCTTACAACAAAATGAATGTTAGAAGAATTATGATCATATGAAACTGAGGGTGTTTTATGTGTATTCCTACTCATCTAAATGAATGAAAATGAATGTGGAAAGGGATAAGAAAATGGTAAGATTGTACCTTCTATTTTTAGGCAAATTGTTGTCTGACCCGGCGGTTCTGGTGGATCCCTTTTAAAGAGATCCGGCCAATGTAAACCAAGGGATCCGTCGGGCTGCACAGCCAATCCGGATTTGGAAAGATTTTGTGATATCAAATCTTGCTAAATCCTATATAAGCTTCCAAGATCTTGCTTAGATATGGAAAGATTATGAAATGACAATGCACAAAAGTCAACTATCTAAATGATCTCATGGATGAGGTAAAAATCATTTTGATTTTCTTAAAATAAAAAGCAAACTTGTACAATTTTTTTAGAACGGCAGTAAACTTGTACATTTAAAAGTGTAAGTAAACTTTGTAAAATAAAATGTCTAAAAGTCTAGTTATATACTTGCAAAAATAAATGCATTTTAGCAAGTGTAAAAATAGTTATGCATATTTATAAAATTACTTATAAATGCAAAGTGTAAAGTAAGGTTCGAAAAAGAATGATTAACCATTTAAATGCTTAATGGTTTATTCAGCGGTTTGATCATAATGCAGCATAGCAAACATTTATGACCTGTGTTGTAGCATACGAGGATTCGAGACGCCAAAAGGTGTTGGTGTATGTTAAGACAAAATATGATTACGAGTAACTTGTATATTTTACGTTATGTATTACAAGTTATATGTGTGCCTTCAACAAAACAAACAAGACTGTATATCGTAATATTTGCACTAACAATGTTTGTGACCTTACAAGAAGACATAAGTATAACACCCTGTGTTTTCAAGTCTTTGACGACGTTGATAAATCCGCAATGTACCTTTTATATTGTGTCATTTGCTTAATAGTTAACTTTTATGTAATATCATACTTGTATTTTTGATTTTACAAATTAAAACTGAATAATCATGTTGACCTAGTAGCATATACTCAATGTGATGAAGTTGCTTTACATTATATCTTGACATTAGATTTTAATAGGGCAATAAACATTTCATGTGTTTGAGTCCTAGTAGAATTATTAGTTTTCTTACCTTGTGGTCAAGAGAAACCAATAATCATATTGATATATGTTGTTCCTTGCACACACTTGATATTTCTTCCACTTGTGTAAGGCACAACATCATATTAGAAAGACAAACAACACGACACGCGCTTGATTGTATAAACAATATGATAGTGTCATAGATATTACAAGTAGATTTACAACCATATCGTTTAATAAGTAATTGTGGACTATTGTTATATAGATGATGTTTTGGGAAACAACATCAGGAAAGCAACATGTTATCTAATAAAATAACATGCAATCTTCCTTTAAAATATGGTTGTTCATATTCAGAAAGTAATGAGTTATTGCAAGGCAAGCTAGAAATAATATGGGTAACTAACAAGGAAATAAAGTTTGTAGCTCCCACTGAATTAGACAACATTACATGAATGTCTATTCATTAGTAAAATGCAAAGCTCCTACTAGATTTGTCAACATTGTAAGTGTTACATTACCAGTAGAAAGCAAATAGCGATTTATTTACTTTCCTACTCTCTTAGAATGCCTACAAGTAGCAATCTACTTAGGTATTGTATAGAGTATATGAAGTTCTACCTATGTAGATGAAGGACTAGCCATCCATAATTTCATTAACTTGAACATTTAGCATGTAATTCCTCCTCAATTGGTCTACCTAGCCACAAGGGTGTGTAGCACTTTAAGAAATAAAGTGAGTCTAAGAAAAATACCTAGAATACATGCTAGTAATTTTATTTACTCGTTGCGGTTTATTGAGATTTCCTCTCATTAACTCATACATCGTCTTGAAAAGTACAAGATGTTATCATTTTTTATAGCTATATAAAGCATGTTCTCTAGTTACATAAGTCTTTTACCTTTCAAAGTTTTCAAAACTGAAAAAGGGTAATGAAAGAATAAAAGTGAGTTTTAAATATAATGGAGAAAAATTCAAATTTATTCTATCTTAGATTTGTCAAACAAAGAGAAAAGATAGGAGTAAGTCTCTTTCTTTCTTACAATGAAAGGAGACCATGTTTGTCTTTTTAAGAAAAATAAACTTTCTTTTACGATTAATGTTGTAATAATACCATTATTTAGAACGTACAAAGTTCAATTTTAGTATTTTTGATTATTAATTCTTTTAGAAATTAACTACCCATTGTTTTTAAATAAAACAATTAATTTACTAGAATACTAAGATCCAACTTGAACTCTCACTTATTACAAAATGTCTGACCAACTAGTAAACAAATAGGGCAAGAGGTAAGCGACGTGCATTAATTGCATTAAAAGTGCAACTCTTACGCTCTGTTCTTGAGATTATTTTTGGAGAGGAGGGTAAAGAAGTGGAAAGATAAAGAGGGGAAATTGTAAAAAAATCTTGTTCCAGATATTTTTTTTAAGATAGAAGAGAAGAGATATAGAAAGTAAATCATGTCTAATTACCTTTCCTAATCTTCTTCCTAAAATTGGGATGATTTAGAGAGAAGTAAATCATAAGCCTTCTTAATTTTTTTAATCACCAAAATACCCTTGACCTAATATACATGCTTCTATATATGTCGGCCTTTTATTTATCAAAGTCAATTGCAGGATCAACTACAGACTATCGTCTCATCCTTTTAACAGGTAAAATCATTATAAAAAACCATCTTACATATTTATTTGACATGCTTGTTAATCATGTGTTTATGTATAAATGTATATTTGTATGCTACTCTATGTTTTTAACAAAAACAATCATTGTAAAGTTGTTGCAACTTTTGTTATATATATGTTGTAGTATGCTACATAATGTTTTTAACAAAAAACAAGTGATGTAGATTGTTAGCCTCACTTTTAGTGAAGTTGGCGTCTTACACATGAATTAGATTAGTTTGGGACACTGCGTGTCTCGCAGGGGTCACTTATGTTAACTTGGAATAGTTAGCTTAGTTCCTAAGTATAAATACCCCTCATGGCTCTCCATGAGGGGTGGGTTGGTGAATCATTGTGTATTCTTCTCTTCTAAATAATAAACACAAGTTTTCTCTCAACTCCCTCTCTCTACTTTCTCTCACTAAACACCATGTCTCATATTATGTATTTTGATCAACCTAGACCCCCAAAAAAGGTATTTTCAATCCTTGTCAATTGGTATCAGAGCTAACCAGGGTGTTTTGTATTTGTGTTTGTTGTCACTGTCACTGTTCATCATACTATTCATACACTGTTCATAATACTGTTCACGTCACTATTCATAGTACTGTTCATTTGTTTTTTAATAGTTTTTTGTTGTTCATGTTACTGATTCTGCTGGTACCATAAGTTTTTTTGTGCTTTCATGACAAGTATCAAAACTGGGTTCTATGTTTCTTGGTTGCGTTTTGACCAAAAGGATTATACACAGATCCGGTTTTTAAGAAAAAAGGTACAAAAAGGACAGTTTTTGAAGGTTGTGTTTTGACCGGTCAACTGCATTTTGACTGGTGAACTGCGTTTTGGTGGTTACGATTTGGTGTATAGGTACAATGAAGACATATAAATATGCCAAATCTAAACAAAACGCTGGTCAAATTGATTCTCGGTTGCGTTTTACTCAAGAGCGGGTTGCGTTTTGTCCCCCCCAAGACATGTTGCGTTTTGCCCCCCTAAGACCCTAGTTGCGTTTTGACTCAAGAAAAAAAAGGGAAAAAAGAGGGGGTTGCGTTTTGATGGGTCTTTCTTGGTTGCGTTTTGTTATACCAAGAACCGGGTTGCGTTTTGCCTCTTGCTTGGTTGCGTTTTGGTATACCACGACCCAAACCGAGTCAACTCGGTATTTACCGAGTTGACCCGGTCAACTCAAAATAGTCAAGACTGCCAACATGATATCAAGTCATAAGAAAATCAGACTCGACAGACTCGTGACCATATCGACAACAATAACCAAAACAACATCAACAGCCTAACAACATCGTCACAATCATAATCCATCAAATCCACAATCAAGCTAACCTAACCCTTGTCACAAATCCCAACTCCAACTCCATCTCCATACAACGACAAGACTCGAAAAAATCATAACAATGATCTTAGTTTCTTTTCATGTGTTTCAACTACTTCAAGACCATTAAATGATCATCTACACGAAAGTAAAACTCCTCATCGATCTGTGAAGGTATAAAACCTTTTCAATATTCGAAAATAGGGAAGGATTTATAACAATCATGTTACAATCATTCTCTCTTTCGTTGGACATCACATAAACAAACCAAGTACCTACCCGAGACCTCGATTAGAGATCTTAAAGACCATTCACCTTTGTGCCTTATACAAGAATGATGAACAAGATTATTTGCTCTTCGTTTCATATCAAAAAAAAAGAGGAAAATGGTTTTTGTTGTGGTTAGGATAAAAGATAAGAAGTATTAGATTATGTTGTTCAATAAAGGTTTGTGAGTGACTACGTTTTCTTCAAGGAGTGATGAACACTATTATGTTTTGTTTAGAAAAAGTAAGTTGGAGATAAGGAGAATGGGGGCGGGTGTGAAGATTTTTAGGGATAGTATGAGTAATATTAGGGATTAAGTAACATATATATCCCTATATTTCTATTGTGGATTAGGCTTATGCAATTGCAACATATTTTTTGGGTGAGCATATTGTGACTTTGGGCCGGGGTTTAATGAAAATAAATTTGGGCCAAGTCTACAATGTCTGGTTTGATAGGGCTTTTGGCAGCCGTGTGTTCTCAAACATATGGGCCAGGCACATAATTTGTTAAATGTTGGGCTAGGTTTAAAATTTTTTTGGGCTCATGTTAAAGGATTGTGTTATCGGAGGGAGCCGGGTATTAAACCAATTTTATGTCGGGAAAAGTATACATGACCGGGGTTTTATTACTTGGACGGCCGTGCTTATGATGATTTTTTTGAGCCGATATCCGTTAACAATTATTTCATAAATCACGAATAACAACACAACAAACACAATACATTACACTAAAACGATCCTTATCAAAATACACCTTCACTCAAAATGGCTAGTATTAAATTTTAAAGACTACGGGGTTCTTGTCCGATGTTACTTATTTGGGATTGAAGTAGTATTTCACGGGGAGTGTACTTATTTCGTCTTTGGTTCTTTCTTTCTCCACAACGAAGATGACTTGTTCGGGCATATACGGGTTGTGATGAAGACTTGGATATCTAGTTGCTTTTGTGATTCTTTCTCCCTATACCCACAAAGTAGCTATCACTTTAAGGAGTTACGTTGTAGTACTCAGTGTCTCACGTGGTTGAGGAGATTTCAAGTGGTGATGTATTTTTTGTATACTTTTGAGTGAGTATATGGTACTTAGAGATTTGCCTCTGCACCGTTTCTTCGTCACGTGGATAGTACAAGATTAAGGCATAAGTCTGGGATTTTGCTTTATTCTCGGGTTCGTTTCATCGGGTTGTCTCCATTAGTAGTCATCAGTATTAGCCTACAGAATAGATAAGGGGATTTAGTTCAGGTTGATCAAGAGAGATTTGTAAAGAGAGTATCGACATCTTCTCACAGAGTATTACTTATGCAATCACGGGTTATGAAGCTAAGTAAGCAGTTCCAGTTGGCATACGATGTACACATGAGTAGGATGATTCCTCAGTTAGTCATCATCCTGGAGGGAGAAATGTGTACATCCGGTACTTAGTTGATTTTGTATGTTACCGTTTTGATGTTACCATTTCGACTACATAGAGGGATAAATTGCTTACACTCCGGACTTAGTTGACTTTGGTGTAGCAAGTCTTACCATGTCTTTTCGGGAGGGAGAAAAGTACATTTTCGGGTCTTAATTGATTTTGGTGCTACGTTTTCAACTTCGGAAATGGGATAAAGTGTGTGCTTCGATTTAAGATGTACACATGAGTATGATGATAGCAAGTCATACCATGTCTTTCCGAGGACTTCAGAAAAGGGATAAAGTGTGTGCTTCGGGACTGGAATGCTTCCTAAGTGAGTCGATGTTGATGATATATTCCCTCCCTTAAGAACGGTGTATTAATTCTTATCAGTCTAAGGGGTGTCTGTTTGGGAGGGAGCAGAAGAAGTTCGGAGCATAATTCATATCAAAGCCGAAGTATTCGGATAAGAGAACTTCAAGTATGACAAATGAGACATGACCAGAAGTGCAAGAAGCGTATGAAGAATGTTTTTGAGGTCATGTCAAGAAGTTATGAGCAGAAATCCAATCAAGACCGGGTTCGGTAGAAAAAACTTCTATGTCATCCTCAGCAATATGTTCGTCTACAAGCTGAAGAAATAAAGCTGGAGTGTTCAAGTAGATCGTCGAAGACATTCTCAAGGAATACTGGATTTCATTCTTATCATTTTTCTTTATTTTTCTTGTAGAGAACATTGTAACCAATTCACGTGTGACGCCATCTTGGAGGGAGATTGTTAGCCTCACTTTTAGTGAAGCTGGCGTCTTACACATGAATTGGATTAGTTTGGGACACTGCGTGTCTCGCAGGGGTTACTTATGTTAACTTGGAATAGTTAGCTTAGTTCCTAAGTATAAATACCCCTCATGGCTCTCCATGAGGGGTGGGTTGGTGAATCATTGTGTATTCTTCTCTTCTAAATAATAAACATAAGTTTTCTCTCAACTCCCTCTCTCTACTTTCTCTCACTAAACACCATGTCTCATATTATGTATTTTGATCAACCTAGACCCCCAGAAAAGGTGTTTTCAATCCTTGTCAATTGGTGAATCATTGTGTACACAATCGTGAATCTTTAAATATTCACCGAGTTACCATCATCCATTTATCTTACCTTATACCGACATAACAAGAACGAGCTAAAACATTTTGTTTTGTCGACATGGTGTCAGAAATGTGTCTTAATGCCAATCATGTCGCTAGTGTAACAAAATTCTGAAAGAAGTCATGACTCGGCGTGCTAAGGTTCCATCAAATAAGGACAACGATCCCGAAACAAACCGTAGAGCAATTATGTGCTGTTATTAGTGTTGCAAAGAAACCAGAAAGACAGATCCCAAAAGGACATAGGTTTTCAATCAAAAAGACTACACCGGTGCATGAAAAAACAATGACTCCTAGATCTTGTCTTAGGTGGAACACGACGGGGTATTAGTGTTTTCAAAATATGTTGGTTCTTGTTGGGTTCCAACTGGTAGACATTCGCCCTCTAGCAAACAAAGGTTGACAGTGAACCCACAAATGGTTCAAATGACGATATCACTAACCAATATGAAAGCGAACAAGCTTTGGATGTCTGTGGCAAGTACTCTCTTAAGCTGGCTACATCGTTCAATCCTATAAAGGAAGGACTCAGAGTTTGGTTGCGGAAAAGACAGATATCTCAGAAAACAGGGCTTCAAGGAATTTTAATCTGATGATCATCTAATGATGTCTGATCATAACAGTTCAGACCTCGCACCACAACGACAAGAGATGTCTGTTGAAAATGTCACTTCAGGCCTCGTTCCTCAAGGACAAATTGCATTCAGATTATGACAAACTCTGGCCCCGTGCCCCCAAGACAAAATGTTGTTCCTACAATAGAAAAGACAGATTTGTCACATCAAGGGTTGGAATTTCTCTTCAGTCCTTTAATTGAAGAATATTACACTCCAACACACGGTCAAGCTAAGGAAAACAACAATGATCAAGCACCGAATGCATCGTTTCAAGAAGATGAATTTATCAATCCTTTTTGTACTCGGGTACAAGAAACTGGTGAGTCTTCCTCACGCAACATTGATAATACCGATGTGCATTTATTTAACCCAAAGTTATGATTACCGATGGACCAAAAGATTCATCCATTAGAAATAAGTTTGTGGAAAATCTAACCATGCCAGTTCAATAGACGACAGTTGCCATAGATCTGAAATGGTATGTTGTGCTCACGGTGAGTGTTGTTCGAACGAAGAACATTACAGGGGACACAATGGGTTGATTCTTGCATGGATTGATGCAATGCAGGAAGAACTTCATCAGTTTGACAGACTAAAAGTCTGGGAACTAGTCGACAAACCATTTGGCAAGATGAGACTGTAATTCGCAACAAAGCACGACTTGTAGCTAAAGGTTATGCTCAGGAAGAGGGTATTGATTTTGAAGAATCATTTGCACCAGTTGCTCGCTTGGAGGCAGTTCGGATTTTCGTTACCCACGCTAACACACAAGTATTTTCCAATCTATCAGATGGACGTGGGAAAACGGCATTTGTCTTAAATCGGTCCACTGAAGGAGGAGGTTTTATAGTTGCTCAGCATGGAGGGTTGCGTTGATCAGATCCATCCAGAAAAAGTATACCTTCTCAGGAAAAAAATTTATATGGAGCTAAAGCTAGCTCATGAGCCTGGTTATAATGAAACTATCACTTCCTTGATGTCCAAAGGCTTTACTAAAGGTACAATTGACCACTTATTCATGATAAATTCGGGGGGCTTATTCTACTTGTGCAGATTTCGTTGATGACATAATTTTTGGGGTCTACAAACCCTAAATATTCAAAAAAAATTGGAAAAGTTAATGACAGTAGATTCTGAAATGGTCCTTAATGGGGGAGATCGAAGTTCTTTTCAGGATACGTACTCCACAGTCCCCAAAAGGTATTTTTATCAATCAGGCCAAGTACGCTTTAGAAATTCTAAAAAAGCATAATATGGACAATTGTCACTACTTTGGCTACAAAAAGGACACTAGTATAGTTTTGAGTGGAGAACTCGTAGACCAATCTGATTACCGTAGTAAAATTGGGTCACTCAAGTTACTTGACATCTAGTAAACCTGATTTGTGTAAGCAGTATGCTATTGTGCACGTTACACAGCTACGAACAACACAAAAGCACTCAAGGATGGTTACAAAAGAATCATTTAATTACCTAAAGGTGTACCATTATACTTGGGACTCTATAGTTTCCAAAGGATTTTTGGCTTTGTAACATTACTGCATTTTTCAGATGCTGATCACGACCGGATGCAAAATTTGATACTGCAAAGCATTCTGAGGGATACAGTTCCTTGGTGATAAGCTAGTAAGTTGGATGTCAAAGAAACAAAACTGCACTGCAATGTCTTCAGCAGAGGCAGAGAGGCAGAGTTTTACGTGGTTATTGCATGTTATGCTCAAAGTAATGTAGAGATTAAGGAACGGCTTAAAGATTATGGTTCAACTACAACACAATCTACTGTTGTATTGCGACTCATCAGAATCCATAGCAATATCATGCAACCACGTGCAACAATTCGCGAATCAAAGACCATCCATATCTGGTATTCATTTTCATATAGGAACAGGTTGAAATTGGTATAACTGAATTATATTTTGCAGAATTGAATACCAATTAGCTGATCCAGGATCTACGAAAGCCCTTCCTGAGGATCGGTTTAAGTATCTTGTCCGATCAGGATTGGTTTATAGATGTTTTGACTCCAGATGAACTGCGAGGTTCTGGAAATGAGATGCTTGATATCATCATCAAACATCCAACCCTTGTGTAAATATTTTTGAGGAAAAGCAAAAATACAAAAATTTTATAAAACTTCTAAAAAGAAATACTAAAATCAGGAAACATCATAAATTTTCCAAAAAGAGAATCTTCTCGTCTGTCTCTTAGAAACTCTGATAACATTTATGTGCTTAGAAATGTCGATTATACATTGACACGGTGTTAATGATCATAGTTTCGAGCGAGATGAGTGTTTTCAAAAAGTTTCCAAAATGTCATTTCTAATTTTCTAAATGGCTTATGTGCAAATTATCAGTACATAACCCGGACTTCAAATAAAGAAAGGTTTATAACTCACCCTCACAACGAGAAAATTCATGTTTCTCGGTCTTGATCTGTTCTTACAAGACATTTAATGTTTTAAGCTCAAGAAAAATGATAATGTACGTATCAGTGCGCTTACCCTTACCGTTAGAAGAGAAGTCCTCTAACGTTTGGTTTTTCAAAAGTTGAACAACGATTTTTTCAAGGAATTTCTCAGATGAAAATTCATAATCTTTCCAAAATTGTGTGTTCAACTCTCCATCCCTCAACCATGTTTTAAAAAGACAAGATTTTTCAATTGGTCCTATTTTTGAGGGGGAGTTATCGAAAAACAAAGTTTTAATGTTTTGGATTACATCAACTACGAAATTCTTATGTATTCGCAAAACATTATCAAATTGTTCAAACCATTCATGCTGATCTGTTTTCTCCCACAGAATTTTCAAGACATATTTTAATCACAGGGTTATCTCAAAAACTAAAAGTGTTTATTATTTATAATAAAGGGAGATTATGTAATTAATTATGATCTAATCGGATCAATAGTGCTGAACAGTAAGAAAGGTGTTTTATGGTTTGATCATTATACCAACACAATCAATTTAATTTCACGACGTATTATGAAGTCATAAGGTGGTTAGGGTTAGGAATCACTCGTATGATCCAACCAGAACAGGAAGGTATCTACCCAAGATAATACAAAGTTAGATAATAGCAGTCCTTTAGGTATGATTAGCGATGAATGTATATGGGAATAATGCCGGACTAGATTGAGCTAACACTGGAACATTCACAACAAAGGTATTAGTAATAACGTCTGGTATAAGCATTGAAGGCGTGAAGAATTAAAAAGAAATGTATGGATAAAGGGTGTAAACAAAGAAGCCCTCCACATAACTAAGGGCAGAAACGGGTTCAATCTATTGTATTCAAATTTGTGTCCAACATCGGAAGTTAGATGCTGGACATTAATAACGATTATGGGACCCAGTGATGCATGCACAACCCTTCTCCAGGCTTCGGGTTTCTGCTCAACAGTAACTTGTATCTCATTGTCACAGAGATACACACGTTATCTATTGACATCTCACTCCAGTTGTTGATATTGAATTGGTGCGTCTTGCTCAGCTATGAGTATTAAAACCAAAATGCACTTATCGAGGTCTACGAGCCCAGGAGATCATAAATCTAAATTCTGTTAGGGACATATTTCATTTCAAACACTTGTTGAACATATTCATGTTTCACAAGTTGGTTAACAAGAGTCCTACGTCAATATCTTCAATCCGTTGTGTCTTAAGCCAGCTGAAACATCGAGTGATACTATAGTATTCAATATTGAAGATGGTAAAATCTGCTTGATTGTCAGCATTCTAACAAGCTTTTGGTAGGATGACTTGCTGGAATTCTAGTATGAATCAAATTGTGATCAAATGGATATCGAATTTGGTCAGTAAATGAAATTGACGTTGATGAATTTTGATAAAGCTTAAACTCCGATGTGTTACAAAACTGCTTTTTCAATGTAAATATGTCAATTAATTTCTATCAATTTTGGATTATCACTATCGTAAACCTGCAGTTAAAACGGTAGTGACAAGTTATCAATCAACAAAGTCGATTCAGTACACATGTTATGCTCAATCTCAACAGATAATCTATCAGTGAAAGCTTAAGATTTAAAGACAAAGACTTTCCGCTATCTCGATTTGAGCTTTATGATGAGGCATAGTATGAGAATGTAGGCCAAAGACACAAGATCAAAGATGGCAAGACGATGAAGACAATGACAAGGCTCAAAGTAAGATCAATAAAAGCATATGAGGAAAACTAAACTAAGAACAAAGAGAAAGACCAAGACACATGAGGAGCTTGACACTGACAAAGCAATTCATGATTCATGAAGGAGGTGTCATAATGAAAAATTTGGCGATGGGCCTGTTACATTGTGTTTTTCCACAATTTATTTGGGCTTAAGATGCCCAGTGTGTCCGTTCCCCCCCCCAGTATGCAGAGACACACCAACAACCACGTTCGGTAACATGTGTGTGCCCATCGCTCCCCCCCCCCCCCCCCCCCCCCCCCCCCTCCACCCCCCCCCCCCCCACCCCCCCCCCCCCTGCAGTTGTATAGGAAGAAGTATCGGAATCTGGTCGACAATTTTAAACTAATATGGTATATGTTCGGGTTTAATCCACAAGAAAGACATATTGAGCCTGGATCCCTAGTTATATATCCCGCACGTTCACTTTAAGTGTCGGGATATTTGATATACTTTTCCACTTTGGAAAATGTACAGGTTGATTTTCCATTTTTCTCATTTTTTTCTAATTCTCTCTATCCGTCTCTTGTGTCTTCTTAGAAATCTTCCAACTCTCTCTTTTCTTGTTATAGATTCAGTGGTATATTTGAAGTGGAAGTGTTATAGGATCATACAATTGTAAAGGTTTTCATGATAGGGGTTATATCGACTTTCTGAAATTCTATTACTAGAGGGGCCTGAAAATGTCATTATTCTATATTTTTAAACTATAAGACTTATTTTGCCAAGTTCTATAAGTTAAAGGTTTTTTTAAATTATATGTACTAGTATATAATGCTAACTTTGTAAAAGTTTATAAATCAAGGTTATATATGCATTTTTTGCAAACTTAAGAAAATATTAATATAATTTTTTTATTATAAACTTATAAAAATTTATATTAATATTATAAGACTCGATATTTTTAAAACAGATACATTTATCGTTATTATCATCGATCGCGCTTTATTAAAACAATATTCGTTATATATTTAACTATATTTATCATCACTAACTACCCCCTTTGAGTAACTTAAAATCTTATGTATCACGTTACTAGGGATTGTTCATTTTATGAGGGGTTACATTTGAGTATTTGTTTTGACGAGTATGCTGGTTGGGTTTACGATTTAATGTGCCCTGACTCCTCAAACGATACAACATGGCCTCTGGATTATGATAGCAGAACGTTGATACCAATTTTTTCAATAAGTTATAAATCAAAAGTGATACGTTAAATTTGATGAAGTTTTGAAACATAAAACCATCACACTAAGAATTGACTTATGACCAGGTTGTTTGTGTACGAAGCCATTACTTTCATTTGCATATACTTTTGCCATAATTTTTCTTGTTAAGGTGATGTTCGTAGCTCGCTTTTAAATCTTTTGATACTTATAAACCGCGAGGGGGGATAACATGCTCAATAAAATTGAATGCAAGTGTTTTTCCATCTGTATGCTATCCAGATATATTATTGCATAAGTACCTTCCAGTGCCACTATTTCCATTCATGAATCATTAATTAATGATTGAGATAGATATCGTGAACGCGAAATATTGTGGAGAGATAGATCGGGGCTGTTGACGACTCCCGTTGGTATTCCCTATACTTTTGGTACCAATAGAACTATATTTGACTTAATGGGTAACCTTGGCAAGTTACCTTTCCACGGGGACATTTGTTCCTCAACCAATGTCACTATGGTGATTTCCATGTTAACGTATTGATGTCATGAGCTTAGGGAAATAACACTATTTTCAGATTAATTGTACTCATTGCAATTATTACACTTATAGGTGTATAACCAACGTACCCCTGTTTATAATGATGTATTCAAAATCTATTTTTCCATAATAATTGTACTATCGCAATTATTTACATTACTGGGTGTATATACATAAGTAAACCGCTGTTATGATACTTGTATTTCTAAACTATTTTCTATAATGATATGTACTCATTGCAATTATTACAAACTATGGGTGTATAACAACGTAACCCACTATTAAACTCTGTATAACTATTGATAATGGAAAACCTTTGAATCTACTAACCTTTGTGTTTTAATAACCTTTTAGCTCTGTTTATCTCAGGTAATTGAGCAACTTATGGCATGGAGTGGCACGGACTTGAAGATGGCTAAACTTGTTATCATTCAAACTTTATGTTTCTAGATTTTGGGACCTCCTTTGTAAAACTCTGATATGATATTGAATGATAACAAAATTTTCTAAAACATCTATTTATGAGTCATTTTCTATGATTATGTCTGTTGATCCATGAAGTAATACCCCAGATTAGCTTCCGCTGCTATATGTCAAAAATAGGGGTGTTACAACATATCAGTAAACTTGTAAATGTTCTAAGTAAATAGTTTTGAGTTTATTGACATGTAATGACCTAAAAAATACGGATTGTCACAGTCTCCCTGTGTTAAAAGAATTTCGTCTTGAAATTCATTTTGAAGTTGCTATCCGGAGTGGTGTTGGGTTAAACGATGGTGTCGATCTTGATTGTGGGAAGTTGAGTTTCGCGTTCCACGTTTAACTCTAGACAATCATCTAGAGTTCCACTCTAATTGATGATTAGGTCCTTGGAATTTGCTCTCGATTGAACGGGGATTCTCCCTTAGTAGATTCGTAGATGATCTATGAGCCAGTGTGCTGACTATCTCTGACCTCGGCCCAGCAGACATGTAATCGACACTTATGACCATAAAGTGCTTCGAATGGCGCAGCCTGAATGCTAGTGTGGTAGCTGTTGTTGTACGAGAACTACACTAGCGGTAAATGTTTATCCCAACCATTACCGCAATCTATCACGCAAGTGCGTTACATGTCTTCAAAAGTTTGAATGGCTCTTTTACTTTGTCCATCGGTCTGTAAATGGTATGTAGTACTCATATTTAATCGAGTACCCAAAGTCTTTTGGTGTGACTGCCAGAAGGAAATGGGATGTAAATTGACTATCTACGGTCAGATGCTTGATAGCGACCGGCACTCCATGCCTTGAGACCACTTCTTCCAAGTAGAGTCTCGTTAGTCTATCCATCCTGTTACTCTCCTTTATTGGCAAGAAATGTATAAATATTAGTTAAGAGATTCGTCCGATATTACCCCACATCGTTCGTAACACTTGACGGTTGGGTAAGTTATGATTGTAGGCCCTGAGTGATCTTCTCCCACTTCCATTGGGGTATTTCAGGTTGTACCAATCAACCTAACAGAATCTGATATTCATCTTTGATCATCGAGCATATCAGACACTTGCTCACATAGGTTGCGATTTCTACTTTCATGTTGGGCCGCCAATACAATTTTTTCAAGTCATGGTACATTTTGTCAGGCAAGGGTGGATAGAACACTTGGACTTATGCGATCCATGCATAATCAAATCCCTTACTCCTTGAAAACGTGGTAACCAACATTACTTCTTAATATATAGTGTCCCCATCGGGACGAGTCTCAAACTTCTTGTCTGTACCATGAAGATTTTTCAGTTCTCGACATCCTCTCCTAATCGTCTAGCGTTGTGCATTTTTTAGATTCGTCTTGGGCGGCAGGTTCAAAATTTTCGTCTGACCAAAGTTCGAACTTTGTGGCTTTATCCGTTTATTTTCGGGCTTATGGGATCTACTATAACATTTGTTCTTCCTGGTTGATACCGAATCTTATACTTATGATGAGGCACAAATACATAAGTTTTACGACACTAAGTCGACGTTGAATGGGTGGTTTAGCAAATTCCTTAGTGGTCTCCCAACTCGTTAAGGGATTGTCATAGGGTGACTAGTGATGCATCTCGACTTTTTGGCTTAGGATGTGGTGTAAGATGATGTCAACTCTAAGTTGTAAGCATACCCGGATTTTCCTATGAGCCATAAGGGCGACGGCCCAGGGGCAGCTTAAAAGGGGGGCAGCAAACTAAAGATCCATATGTATATGTATTATGTTAAATTTGGTCCATTTTAGCCTATTTTAGAAAAATCCCACTACATACTCTTTTTGAAACTAAAGTACTAAACCTACGACATTCTTTGACTAAATCTATAAAGATAATTTAAACGGTTAGCTTTTACAATTTATTAACGTAGAGAAAATTTGTTCCCCTCAATAAAATGTTTTTCAATTGTGTTCACAGGGCAGTTTTACTGTTTTTCAATTTATATACGTTAGAGGCAATTTGTCCCATCAATAATTTAAGTTTTTCCAATTGATAGTTAAGGGAAGTTTTACAAAATTTTTTTATATACGTAGAGAGCAATTTATATACGTAGAGGTATTTGGAAAACGGGATAGGAAAGGCTGACAGGCTGTTTGACTAAGCATTGTGATCATGGGAAATAAGTTTCGAATTAGAAAGGAGTTTAATGAAATAACCGAACATCTTTTTTTCTCTTCATCGTGTGATATTGTTCCATACTTATTATTTTTGCTTTTGTAGAATAATGGAATATTAGATAATTTACCCTCTATTTGTCATGTTGCGTCGTTCACAACCGTCAGGTGCCCAAAATAGGAAATGAAAAAAAATCAACAAGAATTAGAGCGACCTCAACACGGTCAATGGATGAGTATGTAGTTAGAATAATAATAATAATGTTGAAGAAAATAATGACGAGGTTAACGTTAATATAGATAATGAAAACCTAGAAAATGATAAGGTTAACGTTAATGATGATAATGAAAATCCTAAAAACAATGAAAATCTAGAAACTAATGAGGTTAATGTTAGCGAAGATGTTAAAAATTCTAATAATGAAAATCACGAAAGTCCTCAAGATTGTTATATTGACGAAGTTACTCACAATATTTTTGATGTAAGAGTTTAGGATGGTTTAGATTCAAATATGAAAGAGTTACTTGTAAGCAAAGGGTGGGTGTTAGGAGAACTATATAAATTATCCAAACTGATTTAAATTTAGTAGACACTTTCTTAGTGAAAACATTATGATCGTAAGTTACGTAATAGGGATCTTATGATAGAAAATAGTTGATTTACTCAAAAGAGCTTGATAAAGTATTTTGTTTTTATGTAAGTTATTTAAAACGGCTGATCTATAAGTCAATTAACAAATGAAGGAATAAATGATTGGAAACATCTTAGCAATACTTTAAAAATACATGAAAATAGTTCTGAGCATATGATTAATTTCAAAACTTGGTTTGAGTTGCGGGTGAGGTTAAATAAAAATCAATAACTTGATAATGTGTTTACAAGAAGATTATAAAAAAAAGATATACACATTGGAAGGAAGGTCTAATTAGAATTAATTGTTCTGTTGTGAAATGTCGAAGGGAATTGGTTTGTCTTTTCGTGCGTTCAATATTGAAAAAATATATAATAAGGTCTAATGGGAAACCTGTTTAGCATAAATGCAAAATAATTTGCTGTGAGTTTGATCTGTTATTGAAGAACATTTTTGCAGAATTAAAGACAAAAAAACTCACTATTATTATCTAAGTCACAAATTCAAAATGAGATGATTGAAATGTTGGCATCCAAGATAAAAAATGAAATAATTAAAAATATTAAAGAGGCAAAATATTATTCGGTAATTCTTGATTGCACTCCCGATGTAAGTTGTCAAGAACAAATTACTTTAATTATTAGATGTGTTGATGTATCGAGTTCTCCTATAAAAGTAGAAGAGTTTTTTTAGAGTTTTTGGTCGTAGAAGATACATCAGGTTTAGGTATTTTTAATGTGCTACAAAATGTTTTGAAATATATTGATTCAGATATTAACCATGTTAGAGGACAGGGATATGATAATGGATCAAATATGAAGGAAAAACATCAAGGTGTCCAAAAAACGATTACTTGATATAAACCCAAGAGCTTTTTATATGCCATGCGGTTGTCATTGTCTTAATTTAGTGTTATGTGATATGACAATTTTTTGTGAAAAAGTGAAACTTTTTTTTGGAACATATCAAACAATATACACTGTTTTTTCCAGATCAACAAAGCGGTACCTAAGTATATTGATGAATTGACTCTTAAATCATTGTGTGTTACTCGATGGAACGTCCTATAAGAAAGTTTTTTAAAGTATAAAACCAACTTTATCAAATAAAAGAAGCTCTAAAAAAATTAGCTAAAGTAAGTGAAGATGAAAAATTGTGTAGAGATGCTTTTATCTTTGGTAAATGGTAAATTTTCAAGTTTTGAGTTTGTTTTAAGTTTGGTAATTTGGTATGATATCTTATTTAGAATTAATTTAGTTAGTAATAAGTTGCAATCCAATGATATGCTTATTGATGTTGCATTAAAATTTTTGGAGGGACTAGTTAGTTATTTTGAAAATTATAGGGAAACTGGGTATGAAAATGCTATTTCTCAAGCTGAACAAATTGCAGAACCCATTGGAGTTGAACATGAGTTTCCTGTAAAACGTACTCCTTGTAGAAAAAACATTTTGATGAGATTCCGAATACTGAAAGAGAACAACAATCTACTAAAGAGAATTTTAGAACTGGTTACTTTCTTGTTTTAGTTGATATGGCTCTTACTCAATTAAATAGCAGATTTGAGCAAATAAATATTTTGAATTATCTTTGGTTTCATGTTTGAGCCTCAAGAACTACATTATTTAGATGTACCCAAACTTGAAAGAATGTTGTTTGAATCTTGAATCTGCTTTGACGAATGATAAATATTGTGATATTGATGGGAATGATTTGTTTATGGAGTTACAAATTTTGCAGGACATGTTGCCTAGTGGAGCATACGAGGGAGAAAGACCTTGGACATCCATTCAAATCATTGAGTTTACGAAGAAAAGGATATGTTCCCAAATTTTTTACGTGCATACAAGATATTATTAACCATTCCGGTCACGGTAGCATCTGTAGAAAGAAGTATCAAAATTAATGATATTAAGTCTTATATGCTGGAAAGTCACGATAAGTCAAGGTGGGTTGAATGGTGTTAGCGATGGTGAGTATTGATGTAGTTTTTTAGCAAATGTCGACTTATGATAAGTTCAATTGGATGTTTTTGCTTCAAGGGAAACGCTAGTCGAAGACATCGATTAGGTGGATCATTGTTGTCGAATTGTTATTCGGAGTTTAGTCCTCCTCATTTGCAACATCTTATTAGTGATATAAAATTGGTGTCGGGGACATGAACGCCTGGCTTTTATCCAGGTTTTCCAAACCCCTAAAAAAATGTTGTTGTTTGTTATACATGGGGCCATATTCTCACTCAGCACTCGCCCAGAGCATCTGAAATCTCAGGCTCGACCCTGGTTGTAAGGTGGTGTAAAGGTCTACTTAGTTATTGTGCTAATTAATACAAATGCCCATGACATACACATCTTCTGAATACACACACAAAATTTTTAGTTTTTGGGGATGTAAGTAGAAAATTGATTTTTTGACAGAATTATAAGGTGACTACTCCCAGCATAACATGGTCATTCCTGAATTAGGCATAGGTAATCGGGCTATGTATAATTAAGGACTAACGATGCAATGCTCATTTTCGTCAAACTGAGGTTATGTATAAGGTAGTATCGAAATAGTTTTATAGTGTAACAAAATAAATCATAAAAGGAAAGCAAAGTAGTTTATAGGATGACCATAAAAAATAATAATCTGCGCAATGATAGTAAAATAGTTTATAAGACGATAGCAAAATAGTTTATAAGATGATACTAAAATAGTTTATAAGATGATAGTAAAATAGTTTATTAACGATGGTAAAGTAGTTTATTAAATGGTAGTAAAATAGTTTAAAAGCGGTAGCAAAATTGTTTATAGGGTGATGGTGAAAATGTTTATAAGGCTATAATAATTTAAGGAGTGGCTTACATAGAATTTAAATTGTATTAATTTAAAGTATAACGACTGAAATATTCAGACAACTAAATTGTATTAGAGAATTTAAAAACAATCAACGGTACAATGAAAACTTAAAGGAAAGTTCACATGTATTCCATTTAGGGAATAGAGGTCATAGAAAAGGGGATTTAAAAGTTCAACTTAGGTTTCCTAGGTAGACGGGGGGAGGTCTTCATTAGCAATATCATTATATGTCGTGACGCTAGTGTTCATGCGAGTTTTTCCCTCCCATTGTTGGTTCACATGGTTCTGATTCTTTCACTTTGGACAATCACTCTTCTAATGTCCTAGCTTTCCACACTCATAACAGGTAACTTCAATCTTTTGTTTTGCTACTGGGGTCCTCGATGTGGTTTGCAAGGATAGGGGGCCTACAATCTCTAGTCTGATGACTAACCTACTTGAAATTTCCACACTTTGCAGTGCACGGGCTAGTATGGTAAAACTTGCACTTGTTACACAGAGGTAGAGTTCCAGCATATTCTTTCTTGTGCTTGTCCCGGCAGGTGTGCCTAATTAACTTTATGTCTTTCGTTTGCGTTGCTGGCTCGAACGTCCGCCATTGAGCCAATTCAATTCTTCCTATTGCTAAGCATTCCTTTGCCATCTTGGCTCCTAAACATCGACTTATCCATTGATTCGAGAGCCCACGGGGGTTTTTGTCTCGTAATCGCATAGCCGCATAGCATACAGTAGGTCGTTGAGCTTACATATGCACAATTTTCGTTATTGAGAATCATGCCTTGATTCGTAAAGTTGTCAGTTGTTCTTCAAATCATAAGAACATACTACACAATGAGATTTTGTACAAAAATGCAATATCTCACAAGATAGTAGTAATAGGGTCATATCTACGCAAGATATAAAATTATACTCGAATCACAACACGCCAGAACAAAATAAATAATATAGCGAATACGCTTGATATAAAAGAGGCAATAATATTAAATACAATATTATAACAATCGTATAGATTAATACTTATTACCATCATATCCAAAAGGTACAGTTTCATATTAAGTATCTACCTCGAAATCTAGTCGGATGCAAAAAGTATAATACAAACGAAACTACATGTTGATAATCCAAAGTATCTGCACGGATAAGCCTTATCATCTTGATGCGTTCTTGTATGCAATCAAAGCAATAGAATCTGCAGCTCAAATTCCTCTGTGTGTATCTCACTGACGCTTGAATCTTTGCGTGTACTAGGTCCTAGCAGTCCTTAAATGAAACTCTGTGGTCTACATCACCCACTCTCACCTAACTCTCTTACGCAAAATTATGTTCTCTCCCTTAGATGCTGCAACCCTGTCCCTGAGAGTCTGCAACTAATGCTCAATCTTATCTATCCTAGGAAGTGGTATCTCTAACAGATGCTCATACATCTCTACGATCACCTCCTCCTGCTAATCTAATCTCTCCCCGATAGTCTGCTAGGGTTGAACATGTGGGATGGCGGGTATTGTTGCAGTCCTTCAACAGTGGCCTCTATTTGTATCCTACTGGAGTGATGCAGATGGCGAACCCTATACTTCTTAACGGTAGATAGTGCGGTCAGTGGAAATAGAAGATAAGACTGGTTTGTACCTAGTGCTACTGCCGATTGTTGGTGAAGTAGGGTATTAGGGGGCTTACTTCTCTTACAAGTTGGTCTCACGACACTGCTGTTGGTGTTGAGTAAGTTGACAATTGTATGGCCTCCTGTGAGGTAGTGGTCCAGGTGGAGTGTGTGAAGTACCGGATGATGAATGTAATGATATCTCAGATGATGGTGATGTCTTAGAAGATGATGATGATGACTCAGATGATGATGATGATGATGATGATAGCTTTGAAGGTGATGATGACAACTCTAGTGGAAGTAATGGATACCAGGTGGATAATGATGCATCTCTCCATTAAGCAATGGTTGCTCTATAGCCTAGTAGCATAGCCGACTGGGGATGAATTGTCTTCCTCATAGTGACTCGAGTACCGGTGATGGAGATGTCTTATAGTGGAGTAAGGTGCAAGGTCTTGTAGGTGGAGTAGAGGTAGCCTAAACTGGTGGAGTAGACAGAGTAGGTGGGGGTAGAAGTGATTTGAACGGGTGAAGTAGACATCAACTAATGAAGGTAGAGGTCAACTGTCATTTAGGTGCACGTTATCCTTTCTGGATTGGATCTCCAAAGGGCTCGGATTTAATCTCAGATTGCCAATCTATCATGTCATCAGATGAAGCGGGAAATGAGCAGAAGAAAGGTGTGGCTGCTAAAAAGTGGAGTGTGGGTGGGTCAGCTCGAGAGAACAAAGTTAACCTAGCAGTAGGCGAAGGCGACCATAAGCGGCATCTGCCTGGAGCTGATGACAGGTACTAGAACATAGATGGAGTCATACCTTTGTCCTCAGTTATCGTTCAGGATAATCTGTTAAGATAACAGGGAAAGTCGTGATTCCAACCACTCTCGTGTGTGGAGTCAGCAAGAATATGGATAGTAGAGGAAGACATGGTGCTGTGACAAGCAAAAGTTAATATAAATATCCTTTATATAAGCAAATGCAGGATGCGTGCAAAGCAAAAATAAATGCAGGGCAAAATAACTCAAGGCAAAAATTAATATCATGGCTAAATAGTATTTATGAAGCTATGGCTTAAATTAAACCCAAAGGCAAAAATAAATTTCTTAGCAAAATAAGAAATTCGAGGCAAAATATACTCAAGTAAAAATTAATTCAAATATAAGCAATAGTATAAACGGCTCATTATAGAAGGCCGGGAAGTAATCTGCAACGTATAGGTCAATGTAGCAAGTTGTCTGTATGCACATGAAAAGTTTATGTGATGCAATGTTATAAATGGTTATAGTCTAGTACTAATTTGTAACCTAGTTCTCTATAACCTGTGGCTCTAGAATACCATCCTTTAACACCTCTTAAAAATGTGTGGCAGCAGGAAAGTAATGGAGGGCAGTTACTTCATTATACACAAGCCAAGAATATTAAGAGAACTGCTTCTATATGTGTCGTTAAGATATCCCTCGTTGAGTTACATTTAAAATAAGTTAGTTTTAACAGTGGTCCAATGGTTTGGCCTCATACGAATAATCATTTAGTTTTGATACGCTCTAAAATAATTTAGTGTATAGAGAAAGATTCTATGGAAAAATAGTTCTTCGATGATATGCGGACTACACATGCACGTCGATTACATGTTCCTTAACGGGTTAGAATTATGAGAAACATACCATGCTTACAAAACTGTTCAAATAAGAGTTGTGTAGAGTTCATAGGTTTAAGTAAAATAATAAAAGTATTGGGTCCGCCAATGATTTTTCAAGGTATGATAATCGTAATACATGCTATAGAACACAAAAAGTATTAGGATTGCACTATGCTCATTACACCGAGCTAACGACAAAACATGTATTGAATTTAATGCAAAAATAAACGTTACCCTGAGAGTTGTTTAACCCGAATACACTCCTGGAGTATCCGACTTGGATGTCGCCCGTTGGCCATATTAGTAGCAAACTTGGACGGGGTGTCAACCCAATAGATCTCTATTATAACACCCCGCTTACACTATGTTTAATTAGACGGTCTATGAAATTGGGCATATGTGTGGTTATCTAACGCTACTTAGCTAAATCCGTATTCAATTTAAATAATAGTATTTGCGAACAAGAAGTAAAACAAGCAATGGTCTTCTCACCTAATGATTATTGTAAAAAAGAGAGGGATAAACAAGGTTTTAAACGGGTGCTTTAGGAAACTCTAAATTTTGGCAAAAGTGTTTGACTTGTGAATAATCAATAAGTTAGGAAGACACATATTGTCCCGAAAGCAACTTATAATAATAATGTGGTGTCGTTGGGATTAGTGCACAGGAAATGAAATATGATGAAGTATATTTTTATAACCGTTATATCTCACCACCTAATAGTTTCGTGTTTTCGTTTTATAAGTCTGAAAATAACATTTCTTACTAATTTTTGCATTTTTAACCGTAATTATATAACAATTACAACTATTTTTAACTAACCAATTAAATAAGTCTAATTGATTTACTTAATATTATTTTTGAAAGTTTTTGGCACGTTTAGAAAATATATAAGTTATGCTACAATATTCGTTAAGGTTTTTATAGCTCAAACGGACTCGAAAACGCCGCGATAATACGCTTCACATTTTAATTATCAAACAACTTTCCCTATTTTTAGAGAAAATTACATTATGGTCCTAATTTTTTAAATGTTATATATTCTTAGTTATAATGATTCAGGAACGAGCACAATACTACATTTTTGTGTTAGTAGGCTCTTAACAAGAGTTATCTTATATAAACTTTCTCGACTCGGGACACGAAATCGGGTCAATGAAAGCCTTTGAAAAGGATTAGATCAGAATCTAGTACTTGTAGCGCGCAGTGAAGACTTACGCAGTAAGTTTTGGTACTGCAAAATCTTACTAAAGTTTAATGGTATCCAGATATTGTGCTCATTCGTTATGTAGTCCGATTTTAAGTTCTTTATTATCCACCGGGTGATATTTAAGTCCACTAGCATATTTTTAGGATCTTAATTTCCAAAACAAATTATTGTGCACGAAAAGATATTATTTTATAATCTGGAAATCAAAATCTATTGACTTTATTTTCTAACCATATGTTGTTCACCACAAATTGCGTTGTATCTTAAGTCGACTTTACTTATTTGTAGGATCTTAGATATCCAAAACAAAATTAAGTGGACGAAATAATTACTATAAAACTTGGACATCAACTATTTACTTTCTATTCTACCATTATTTTTCACCCACAAATTGCAACTCCATACTAGCCTCCCTTCTACTAATTTTCATCAATTTTTATCACAACAACAAATCCATACTAACCTAGTCCCTTCCACTATTTTACCAAGAATAATCATAAATTCAAGAACAAGAACAAAATATACAAGTTTACTAGTTTAGTATAAAAGTAACCATTTTTACAACAACACTAATATTTCAACATGAAATTTATAAAATGACTAAAATAAATAGTATAAGTGTATGTTCACATTTTTATTATCCATTTTACAAAATCTTTACAAGATTACATTTATAAAGTTTACTTGTTTCATTTGGAAAAACCTTTAACATACAAACTAACGGTGAAATGTAGCGATTATAACAAGATACATGAAATGAAAGTATGAGATGAGAATGTGAAATCTTAGAAGGTGAGATGATGAGATTACTAGTATAACAAACCCACCCAAATCAAACCCCAAGTATTGTTTGATTATAACTAAAACCTTTATGACTCCTTGTAACTCACTTGAAAAATATTAAAAATCAACTTGTTCTTGGTCTTCTATGTTTCGCCGATTGTTAGAGAGCGAAAGAGAGATTAGAACGTTTTTGTTAAGTGAAGTAACAAGTGTATAAGGTCTTCTATTTATTTACTTGCACATTTGACAATTTAGAAAAGATTTAAAGCTACTTTGGGAGAGTACTAAGAGAATAACACAAATTTTTGTGTGTGAGTGAGTGTTTTGGCTGGTTAATAGGCCTCCAAAAATGGTAGGTATGGGTATTAGCTTGTATTCACTTAACATGCTTTCTTTGAGAGGCTAGTTAAGCCTTTTGAGTGGGTTAACACCTAGGTTCATAATATTCTTTGCTACTGTGTGGACTCCTGATGGGACGGGCATCCATAGTATCGAGGAGGAGGGAAAAATTTTTTCATAATATTGTTATTTTAGATTTATTATGCTTGTTCGTGATATTTATATATATTAGTTGGTAATAGCAAACAGTGCATGATGCATTTAAACGGTAAACATGAAACGTTTACGTATAACTTGAATATAGAAATTTAGTAGAATTATATAACTTATTCATTAGAAAGATAATATAATACACATATTTGATGTAAACTAAATTTTTTTTTTTTGTGGGTTTACGGTTTAAAGTTGTTTTTCAGTTTACGCGATTTTTAATTAATGGTTACATGTAAAAGTAAACTTGTAAATGTTCAAAGTAAATAGTTTTGAGTTTATTGACGCGCAATGACCTGAAAAATATGGATTGTCATGATTTTATTTCCCTTCAATGTACATTAGCATTCTACTTTGCCAAGTATCATAACTACCATTCTCTAGCATAGGTGGGCGGTTTTCAGAACCAGCGACAAGGACATCTTGAGTTAATGTAGACATGATGATTTGGTGTTGTGTGGAAATAATTACGTAGACTCTTGTTTAATGATAGAGGAAAGTGTTGTGTTACGGTTTTGGAATGGATTTGATTATATGTGATAAAGTGTTTTAAGCAATATACATAATCATAAGGATTAGACATAATTTTAAGTTGCTAGAACGTTAGTTTAAACTTGCCTAAAGTGGGTCTAATCGCCTGAATTTAGGTCCATAACTAGCATGAGTTTTGCTCATAACTCATCCTGGAGAAACTCGTTAACAAACTTGCGTTGAAGTTAACTGCTTGTCAAACTCGTGTCTAATCTTAACTCGCCAAAAGAAGGTTTTGCAACTCGCCAAAAGAGGGTTTTTAAACTCGCCAACTCCAACTGCCCATTCAAATCCGCCTATGAGGTAGTTTTTTTCAAAATTAAAAAAACTTTATTTATAAAAAATCGACTTTAACAACAAACTTTTGATCGTTTTTAATCCATTTCTTTTGTACACCTAGCTTATATATCACATAAACTTTGATAAAAATGCAAACTTTAAGGTTTTTAAACATAAAATTTTAGTTTTTAAGAAATTTGTACAAAAGTAAACCAAAACTAAAATCGCCTATAATTTTTAAACTTTTTTGATCTTGATGCACACACAAAACACTCTTAGATCATCCCATGTACTATGATACCAATTGCAGGATCCCAATAAGTATCATAACACACAATTTGTTCTAAGGTTTTTAAGTGAGAGAGAGAGATAGAGAGTGGTAAGTTCTTAGAGAGAGAAAGTGAATGGATAATCTTATTAGCACAGAATGATAATACAAGGAACCACACCCTCCTACCATGTGTAGGGCGGCTTATATTGTTAGGCCTATAGCATACGGTCCGAATATCCTTGCCCATAGGCCAGCGTTACCACAATTATTACAAGATAATAACTACTAAGACATCTTCGCCGGGAGTGACGACACTTTCTGAAATAACTATTAATATTCTTGTGACCACGGAGAGGTTCTAAATGGCGCCGGTATTCGTTATCAAGAGGGTCGTTTGCCTCTACTATAGTTGGCTTGCAAGAGTGTTGGCAGTGGATAACCAAAGGTAACAAAAAAATTGCAACCAAAACATAATTATAATGATATGCTTTTTAAGTTATTACTGTTAGGTTAAAATATTACGATATTTAGTCTATACAGTTCTATTTGTGTTTTAGTGAAGATAAACTTGTAATATTGTTAAATACATAAGTAAGTGCGCAGTTACTCGTAATTATCAAGACAAATCATCAAAGCATTAACATTTCGATTCATTATTCTTCTCGACAAGTCTTGAGTATAATCTACGGGATTAACAAAGGTTTGAATATGTTTGTATGCTTTTGCATTATGATAAACCATTTAACAAAGACTAAGAATGGAATAATAATAAATTTATAAACTTACATCGTCTATATGAGGACGAGATGCCATGATAACCCTAGTCTTAAACCGGTTCCTGAACAAAGACAAGGGTGTTTGGGATGTTGTTGTTCTACTGTACTTTAATTTTTTATCTGCACTTTCTTAAATATTTTTATTTACGCTCAGTAAAAGAAAGGAAAGGTAGGGAAAAAAAACATATTTGTGTTCTTGAGTTTTATTTTAATAAGAAAGGAAAAGAAAGGGAATGAAAAGGAAGAAAAATTTGAAAGTTTTTTGTTCTAAATCTTTCTTCTCATATTTGAGCGGATTGGGAAGGAAAATGTTTATATTGACAAATTTACCCTCATTTCTTCCACCACAGAGAGTCTAGTATAATCTTCATTTTTTCAAAATAAGAAACTAATAAAAGTCCTACTGCAAAATGACGCATCGTTTTTTTTATTTAGCGATTATTAGGGCTAGTGATTTCTTGGGCTTTCTTGGGTTTGCACATGGGCCAATTATATTCACGACATGGACCAGCATATTTTTTATGCGCATTTTTACTTGTTAGTTTGATTAAAGAATATTTTAAATAAAAAGGTATATTAACCACAAATGGCTTATTAAAAAAATTTAAATTAGTAACAGATATTTTGTTTAAAGGGCATAAAAGTAAATTTTTATGTTTCTTTTCTTTCTTTATTTCCTACTAATTTCAAACTCGAGAACACAAAGTGCATAGTAAAATTTTTTTCACTATATTTTCTTTTCTTTTCTTTTCACTCCTTTAATAACTCGAGAACAGAGCCTTATTGTTTAAGTATGCTTGGCTAAATCATCTAGTATTTATTTGGGTATGCATGAAACTTGTCATTAGTTAATTAGATCTTGTTGTTTATGACAGATTCAATGAGTATAATTGATTATAGTTTATAATTCTTGTTTTCTATTGCTTCTTATTGATGAATGTGTCCGTTAGGCTTTAGAATACCAGCAGAGAAATGCAAGTGTGTAGAAAGGATACTATCGGTAACAGTCTTCATACTACCTTTTAAGATATTTCAAATGCATGTAATGTACTCTTAGGGGCCTTGTAATAGTCTTCATACTACCTTACTTGTGTGTTGCCCTAACGAAATATTACATAGACGGCGGGTTCGTGTAATCCGTTCATGACCTAGGAAATACTTACACATTACATCTCAAGTGTGACAAAGCAATGGGTAGAATTGGATAGCTAGCAAGGAGTAGTGCATCCCAAGTGAATACGCTTCCTTGTATAATTGTTCTTGCCATTTCATTAGAATTAGTAGTTAATTAGATTAAAACAAACCAACCTTCAAACTTGAGATTTACTTATTTTCATAAAATATAAAAACATAAAAATAATCTTCCTTCAACCCTTAGACCTTAGTGAACACTCGATCCGGCCTTTGTGCTATTCCCCTAGAGAACGATAACAACCCCCGAGTCTTACCTTACTACACTACAACGGTTAGGTACTCTGCCTAGGGGATTGTAAAGCTTCCTATGAAGTCTTACGAGACCCACATCAAGTTTTTGGCGCCGCTGCATTAGGAATAGTTAAGTGTTGATCATAGTTTAACTTAGTTCTACTCGCCTGAATCCTTTCTATTAATACAAATAATGTCTAAAAATGTTATTTATATTTTTTGACCTCTCAACGTTTTGATAATAACAAAATGTAAAAACGTTTACGATAAAATTAAACGTTTACAAATTATTAATCGTAAAATTCTATTTCTAAGATTAGTAATCACTTAAGGTATGAACAAACAAATCATTAAGCATGATTAGTGATCAAGAAAATATTTTTTTCTCTTATCCATTACATTTTTACAAAATATTTTCTAATTAAAAGAAAAGTTTTATTAAAAACTTAAAATTTTGAAATTTAAATTTTCCCCCCAAAACAGAAGCTTCCATACTAGATACAACCTTCCCCACAAAAAGATAAAAAATGGAGTCGAGTCTACCTGGCGGCCCCCTTGGCCGCCTTATATATCTGGGACTGCTGGGACCGCCGTCAGCGACCGTTGGATTTTCCTGCCTATAAATACTGGTCCATCTATTGTTAAAAATCAGACCTCTTTGCATGAATTTTCTCACACTTCTTTCTCTCTCTAAAATCCTTCCTTCTCTCACTAAAAATATTGATCACTAACATCTCTTGGTCTTGTTTTAAGTGATCTAATCTCTTCCCTCTCATTCAAGTGCAAGAGAAGAACACTCGTATTCGTCAAGAAACGAAGTGTTGATTAGTGATCTCTTCTCCTTTCTTCTAAGTATCAAATCTCTATTGTAATTATCTTGTGTATTTGTGTGATTCGGATAGTGTAGATCTAGTGATTCTGTATTGATTGTGAAGTAGTAGATTGGTTCTAGCTAAGATTAGGACTCGACATTTAGCTTAGTGTCAGAAAATAACATAAGCGACGTGTAAACGGTTTTCTCCGCCTGAAGGGAGCTTGTTGACATAGTGAAATCTGTGTAGGTTTACTGGGGAGGGAGTAGGGCGAAGAAGAGCTTGTAGCCGAACCACTATAAATCTTGGTGTCTTGGTTGATTGGTCCTATCACTTATCTGTCACATTATTGTCATTATTATTTAGCTTTAGTTTAAATTGTTATATTGTTTGTTCATATTGTGAATTGGTTAAACATACAACTCGAATCTAAAGTTTTGTAAAACGAAAACGAACCTGTAAACTATTCAACCCCCCTTCTAGTTTTCACAATTGGTATCAGGAGCCAAGGTCACTCAAGATTTTTAAAATATAATGTATTTTAAAGCTTGAATCGATCTATGGATTTCGACAAATATCTAGAAGGGCAATCAATGCAAAGACCACCACTCTTTAAAAGTAGGATAGTTTATTTATTGGAAATATTGATTCGAGACATTATGTTAAATTCAAAAGAATCTATATCTTTGACATGTTATTACAACGATGTTTTCAAACCTATTTGAACAAAATCCAAAAAACCAAATTAGATAAGGGTATCCCTTTTTGAAAAACAAAGTGTGATCTAAAAAGAGACTCGCGAAAAATAATGAAGCGAAATTGGTGTATTTATAATACTTTGCTAGAAAAGATTATGAAGAATTTTCATGTTGGTTATACTGACATAGATAATTTGGAAAACATTGTTAATCCACCCACCAAGGTTAATAGTCAAGTCAAAGATAATAAGATCATCCTTTTTGGTTCAACATATATTGAACATATTTCGTCATTGCCAAAGACGAATCTATTGATTGTACTTTTGCTAGTTTTTAATACTAATTTTTCTAGTCTTAATAGCTATTGATGGAAGGTTATTCTAGCAAGAACTTTGTTTGAAAAAATTTCTTATGGGCTCTACATCCTAAAATGGAGAGCATAAGTATCGCTCCCTACACATCCCTACTAAACCCCCTTCGACGACAATTGAAGAGTCGAAAGACTTAACATCACTATCTCTTGATGAACTTATCAGGAACCTCAAAGTTCATGAAATGATCACCAAGAAAGATTCCAAAATAGTCAAAGCAAAGGCTGAAAGGAAATCTCTTGCTTTAAAGGTTAAGAAAGAATCTAGTGATGAAGAGTGTTCGACTTCTGGAAGTGAAGACGAAGAATACGCCATGGCGGTAAGAGACTTTAAGAAGTTCTTCAAAAGAAGAGGTAGATTCGTGAGACAACCTCGGAACGACAAAAAGAAGTTTTAAAGACACCGAGACGACAAAAACGGTAAGAGTGATAGAAAATGCTTTAGATGCGGCGACCTAAACCATCTTATTGGAGAATGTCTAAAACCACCGAAAGACAAGAACCAAATGCATCGGTCAGAGTTCTTGGAGCGATAGCGTGTGAAGAAGATAATGAAAAGTCAATACGAAGCGATGTCTAGTAGCTCAAGCATCAAGTGATGGTTTGTTCCGATTTGTGTTTTCCTTTTACTTTAGTGGATGAAATCAGTCAATAGATAATTTAGTATTAGATAACGAATATGATAAACTGTGCAAAATGAGTTTAAAGATAATCACTAAAAATAAAAGACTAAAAGCTACTAGAGATAACTTAGAAAAGGAAATTAGTATTCTAAAAGAAAAAGTATCTACACTCGAGAAAAACAAAGAAGTTGATCTTGAATGTGTAAAATGGCATATGCTTAATATTTAAAATGAAAAGCTTAAAGAGGAAGCTCTTAAACTAACCAAGTTTGAAAAGAGCACACATTGCTTAAATGAAATGTTAAATAAATCAAAAAACCTTTGGTGAAAGTTTAAGTTTAGGGTTTATTTCTTTGAAGCATCATTTAGTGATCTAAGGAATAAAATTTGTGAAAGCCAAAAAAGGTGTCTCCTGTTGGAGGTACCATATATTATGGTTGGCCCCTTAATGTGCAGGCGGCCCCCAAAGCAAATATGGGACCGCCACCAGGAACCACACCCGGATCTGAGAAAAGTGTGTCTTTTCAAAAATCTATTTTGGGTCCTAGACCAAAACACATATAATAGTAAAAACAATGTAGAGTTTTCGTATAAATGTTAATGAAGTAAAGCCAAACTTCTATTAAACCCATTGTCAAAACCCAGAGGTTGGATTTTCAACACTCAAATTTTAGATCAAAAACTACAACCACCTAAAGAGTAATAATAATTGATCATAGTCCTAATACACCGCAACCAAAAAGAAAATTGGTCGACAAAATTACTCGTGGTTTCCTGTAACTTGAATATACAACTTCCCATTGAGAAAAAGTTACATGCTCTGGGGAAATGTAGTATTCCAACCCACATCATAACCAATTACATAAATGATGGGGATGTTTTGCATAACAACTTAGGTCTTAAGATATTGGGGACCAAATGTTTAAGGTGTTGCCTTATATAAATAGATATGCCTTGAAGTCGACTTGGAACCTGATGAATGGATAAAGAATAGCGGATTCTCCAAACACATGACGGGTAACCAAAAGCTCTTCTCAAGCTACAAGGCATACAACGAAGGTAATGTCATTTTTGTTAGTAATCTTCGCGGTAACATCATTGGCAAAGGTACAATTTCAAATGACTCTCTCAAAATAGATAATGTAGAGCATGTAGATAACTTAAGATTTAACTTGTTAAGTATAGGACAAATATGTACCAATGGGCCTCTGGTCTAAGGGTATGGAGGTTTTACCCTCCTAGGCAAGGTCTCAAGTTTGAGTCTTGTCTAGGGCGATAGGGTTTCTCCCGCGTGCGTAAAAGGAAGGGTGCCATTGCCTTCTGGACTGGACCCAACCTGGTTGTGTGGGCTCGCTACGCCTTCTGGGCTAGGAGCCATGTAGCCACAATTGCCATTCAAAAAAAGTACTAGGACAAATATGTGATAATGAATGTAGAGTAACTTTCTCTGAACATGATAGTGAAATTACTAAGGATGTAAGATCATAGGTAGGGTAATTAGAAGAAAGGCTTAAGTGATGAAATTAGGAATGATCCTAAAGACAAATTTGTCTAGCAATGATTGATGATAATCTTACGTTGTGCATAGGAGATTAGGTCACGCAAATATGTGTCTCATTCAATCGTTAGCATCTAACGAATTAGTTAGAAACTTACCTAAGCTTAAGTTTGATCAACATTTCTGTGATGCTTGCAAAATTAGAAAGCAAGCTCATGCTAGTCATAAGGCTAAGAATATAGTCTCTACGACTAGATGCTTAGAACTCCTTCATATGGATCTCTTCGGTCCATCCATCATACGGAGTTACAGAGGAAACTGCTACACCTTAGTCAAACCTTAAGGATAAAACCGAAGCTTTCTATCAATTCGAAATATTTAGTAAGAAGATTCAAAACCAATTATGATGTACAATAGTGTCAATAAGAACCAACCACGATAGGGAATTTGATAATGAGGTGCAATTTGGAAAGTTTTGTAATACCAATGGTATTACACGTAACTTCTCAGCTTCACACACTCCTTAATGAAATGGCGTGGTTGAAAGAAAAAATAGGAGACTTCAAGAAAAATAAGAGCTCCACGCACTCCTTAATTAAATTGTTACCACAAGGAGTTTTGGTGTAACGCAGTAGACACTTCAACATACATTCTCAACCAAATCCTAATTAGAGCCATCTTAGGAAAAACAGCCTACGAACTCTTAAGAGGTAGGAAACCTACATTAGATTAATTTAGAGTGTTTGGAAGCAACTGCTTCATTGTAAACACTAAAGACTACCTTACAAAGTTTGAGCCAAAGTCATACGAAGGTATCTTTTTAGGTTATTCTCAAAATAGTAAAGCCTACATCATCCTAAGCAAACACACTAGGAAAGTCAAAGAATCACTCAACGTGACATTCGATGATGAAACACCTCCACCCTTTATGACTACCACCCTTTGGGGATGATGACTTAAATGAAGATGAAGCAATTATAGGTCACCGATAAAGAAAACTAGAAATGACATGTCGGATGGAACTATTTAGAAGTATGACGACAATAGTCATATTAAGGAATCCTCGGAACATCCATTAGAAAATGTCATAGGAAAACTTTAACCCAAAGAACCCTTAGTCACAAGCCCAAAACCAGTAAACTTACTTTTGTTTTATTATCAATATAGAATCCATAGAATGTGAATGAAGCTTAACGGATGATAGTTGGGATAGTTCGATATGCAAGAAGAATTAAATTCATTTATTGGCTAATGACGTTTGGGAGTTAGTTTCACAACCTAGGGATATGGAAATAATAGGAACTAAAGTTAGACGAGAACGGTATTGTTTCTCGAAATAAGGCTAGGTTAGTTGCTCAAGGCTATAATCAACAAGAAGGCATCGATTATGATGAAACTTATGCCCCAGTTGCTAGACTTGAGTCAATTAGGATACTATTAGCTTATGCTTGTGCTTAGACTTTAAAAACATATTCCAAATGGATTGTAAAAGTGCATTTCCTGAATGATCTCTATCAATGAGGAGGTATACGTGGCACAACCTTCAGGATTCATTGACTTTGAAAAACCGGATCATGTTTATAAACTAAAGAAAGCTTTATATGGTCTTAAACAAGCACCCAAAGCTTGGTATGATAGATTAAAAGCTTTCCTTATTAAACATGAATATAAAATGGGAATGGTAGATAACACTCTTTTTACTAAGAAGAGAAGTTCAAACCTCATCATCGTTCAAATATATGTCGATGACATCATATTCGGTTCGACTTGTCAAGACATGTGTGATGAATTTGCCAAAATCATGCATGACGAGTTCGAGATGAGCATGATGGGTGAACTTAACTTCTTCCTTAGACTACAAATAAAACAAATGGAAGATGGTATTTTCTTTAATCAATCTAAATATATTAAAGAAATGCTTAAGAAATTTGGGTTAGAAGAATCTAAACCAATGAAAACCCCCATGTCCTCCGATACCAAACTCACGAAAGACGAAGAGTGTGAGTCGGTAGATAGTACCAAGTGATGAGGCATGTAGGTGTTTTTGTTTATTTTACCTAACGCGCAAGTAGGCCCGATATCATGTTTAGTGTTTGCCTTTGTGCCCGCTTTCAAGAGGCTCCCAAAACCTCTCACCTTGAAGCGGTTAAACGTATCTTCCGATACATTAAAGGCACTACGCACTTAGGATTATGGTATCCTAAGGGGACCGGCATAGAAACTATAGTATATGCCGACTCTGATCATGCGGGAGATTATGTGGATCGAAAGAGCACTAGCGGTATTTGTACGTTCGTGGGATGTTGTTTGACATCTTGGTTCTCGAAGAAACAAACCGCTCTTGCTAGTAATTACTACCTGGAAGCCGATACGTAAGAGCGGAAAGGCATGTCAACAGAAAACTATGGACGAAACAAGCTTTTATCGATACGACGTACGACTCGATGACGTCGATCATGTCGCGACAAGAAAGGCATGCGATTGACCTTAGCAAAAAACCCCGGTTTTGCAACATTCTCGAACTTAACACAATCAATATTTTAGTCACCTCTTTTCTTTGTGTTAATGTCCAAAAATGGACAATATCTCAATTAAAAAAGTGTCGTCCGTCGTCAACTTCGTCGAATTTACTGAGTTATATCTCCTGATTAGAGTATCATGTGTAATTGCTTCGGCGTGGTTTATGGATGGTGGGGTTCATATGGAATGTTAGCTTTGGTCGGCGGCGGAGCAGGAGGCTGGCTCTTTGCTAGGCTGTGGGCCATGTAGGGTGTCGGGTCTTTGGGTTTTCTGATGAACGTTTGGGTGATATAACAGAATTTGGAGGTTTCTACGTGGAAGGAATGTAGGACTTTTGGGGTGCTGATATTATCATGTATGGTGTGAGTTTTGTGTGTTAGAGTTTTTGGAATATGCTGCTTTGTTTGGTGGATGTGTGATATATTACAACCAACACGTGTGGGACATGGTAGTGAGAGTGTTCGGACTTTTTATTTTTAGGTGTAGGGGTGGTTGGTTTGACTGGAGATACATTGGAAAAGCAAAATTTTGTTTTTCGTTTCTAATATCGTGAATTTGTTTTGCTTTTACTTCCTATTTTGGGGCATGGCATATATCTGTTCTTTGAAGGAAAACCCGGAGTTCAGCAAGGGCATTACAGAGGTGATGGCGCGCGCAGTGCCTCTGCGCATTATCTCATTATGGCTCTCCGTGGGATTTGGATCGCTATAAAGTCTTGTGGATAAGTCTTGGGTAGTTGTCGTGTGGCCTGTTCCGGTGGTTTGATAACATCTATTGAAACCCGGGCACTTTCCATTCTACCGAGGGTACGATTTTACATAAATTTATGTGGTGTTGGTGGCACTATTGATGTTAGGTGGATTTTGGATTATGCATGGTGTCGTTGGGAGGTAAACGTTACACTCCGGATCACATTACATACAACTGTGTACTAGGTACATGGTCACGTACCCCAGCTCATTATACGGTCATTGCCAAGCTTCTTATGTCCTACCTGCGTTGCTTTGTTTGTGGCCGGGACCCCAATATGTGGCTTGATGAACTGGTCCAGGGAATTTTGGGGGTGGAGTTCAAAGATGTGAATTGGCTTGTTTTATATTGATGAGCAGGCTTATTGTTGGCATTGTGTTATGTGATATGAGGGCGAAATGTAGCACTTGGGTTCTATGTTGATTCATGATTGGCATTTTGCCGGGGTTTTCTAATTGCCGAATGGGCACTCAGCAACACTATGGGTTATTAACTTGGGTAGTATTGGGGTCGTGGTTTACGACTACGGTGGAAGGTAAGGGAAATTATTTAGGGTGGAATTTCTTTTAGGATGCTCTTTGGATAGTTATTTGAGATTTCTTGGGGTTTAAATGTTGTTGCGTGCAGCTCATGCGGATTTTACCCATAGTGGTAGGGTTCCGCTTAATGGTGGGAGTTGCTTAGCTTTAGTCGTCGGCTAGATTTGGGGGTGCGTTTCGTTTCCTAACTCCCATTCATCATTCCCTTTTACCCCTTTAATGTGACGTTTAAACTTTCTGGTTGGTTGACTGTTGGGGTCGATGATAGGGCTAGAAAGTTTAAGCACCGTCGGTTTACTTGAAATGTTGGATTTCCTTTGGGTGATGGAGTATGTGTGGGGAGCTGGTTAAGAGATGTGACGCAGGTTTGAATGGTACAGGGGTAATTTGTCACGGTGTTTGGCTGGTGGACAAAGTGTTAGTATTTCGTACAAGATTCTGACTTTCTAAAATTGTATGAAATACTATTGTTAAGATTTTAGGACATATCCTTGGTCCTTAGAAATAAATTCAAGGATACACATTATTTGTGTGGATGGTTCAGGAAACCGGGTAGGAGTGCCGGAAGTTAGCAGGGTTGTTGGAGGGGGAGATATTGTTTTTGCTTTTCAGATTAGGCCGTCTCTGGTGGTCATCTCCGAGGGGGGTTTGTCCTGTTGGTCCCCCGGCACGTCAGGGTTATTAGGTGTTGGAGTAGGGGAGGGTTATAGGTGTCCTCTCGGTGGGGATAGCTGTATGGCTGTGTCAAATTTTGTAGTTGAGCATTTTTGACGGGGTGGGTGGGCAGCTTCAAGGGGTCTAATATGGCGCAGTGGTTTTTTTATCTTCGGGTAGGGTGGTGCGATAGCCAGTTAAGCATTGTTCATATCCCCACTAATTTATTTAATTTCTTTTGGCTTAAAACTAGCATTATTATATCATAACTTTCTGGATCATTACTAACCCTAATTTATAAAAACCTTAATTTTTTATACAATAATAAATCCATATAATTAGTTACTAGAATTGAATGACTTTATATAGTGAATTAAACACTAGTTAGAAAAATTACCTTGAAAAGATCCCTAACTTTTTTTTTCTCTTCTCCTCTTCTTGAAACCGGTCGAACAAGGGTATGGGGGGGTTAGGGATTTGTGATTTATATTTATAGGCCTCCTAGTAGAATTGTAGATCAAGTCTAATTAGTTTTAGATTATAACTAGGACTTTAATTCTCTTTTTTTTCTTTTTAACCCTACTCGTCCGATTTTATATATATATATATATATATATATATATATATATATATATATATATATATATATATATATAGTGTGAGGTTCTTTTCAGAACCAAATGAATGTACAGAACCGCGAGAACTAATCTTAACCTTTTATTTTTTGATCCATGGTTATAATTAATCATGGCATAAAAGTAATAACTGATAAATTCAAGTTCAATTATACAACAAATAAAAGGGCATTTATGGAATTTTCATTCACCCCCTAATTGTAGGATCTGACAAAAATATTTATTAACCTAATAACCGCCCCCTATCTTTCTCCTATGCATTTGAATTTCTTTGATTTGTATAACCATCAAAACTTCAATATGCTAATGGAGGATGCTATCTCAAGCGCCCACACAAGGAGGAGGAGGATCCTGTCCAGTCGCTACTTTTACAAATGTTTTACGATCTTATGAGAAACATGTATCATTTAGTATCATTATTGTTTCTTCGATTATGGTCTACAAGATCTGCGAATGGAGGACGCCATCGGGATTACTCTCATCTTCCATGATTATTTTTCCGATTATGGTCTACAAGATTGCGATATTAAATGCAAAGTGAGTATTTCTTTTTCCAATGGTTTCATAATTATTGTTTTTTATTTTTCATCATGTCCTTAACAGATTTAGTATTTGCTTTTTTTTCTTTTTTAATCATATTTATATGATCATACAAGTTTGAAAGATAATAATATTTACATGTGTACTTGGAGATATGTGGCATGATGGTAATACACGTGTAATTCATTCTGAAGTCTTGTCAGTTGTATCTAATTTGCATGGGTACCCCTATTGGTACCCCCTGCCTCATGAATAGTGCCCAAAAGGTACAAAAGATTTCTTTTGTACCTCCTTTTTACAGTGCAACGCAGTTTTTTATCAGTTTCTGTTCCGTAATTTTTGACAGTTTCATACTTTTGACCTGTTAAACTTTATATTTTTCGTTCCGTTTTTTCCGTGTCACAGTTTTATAACATATACAAAATTATAAAAATACAAAAAAAATAAAATACAAAAAAAAACCGAAAAAAACCCGAGGGGTACAAATAGTGATTTAGGGGGGTACATATATCATAAGCCAATTTGCATCTTTGCTCAAGAAAACATTCTTTATTTATAAAAATGCATGATCATTCTGTGAAGTATACTCATTACGAAGACTAAAAGTTCAGTTATATAATGGCATGCATATGCATCCAATGATGCACGTGTATTTATATTTTAATTTGCATACATATCTGTTTTATGATGCACATGTATTACTAGTTCAGCGATCTTAAATAAAGGACTATATTAGTTTAATTGCCTGCATATATGTTTTCTTAATTAATGCAGAAACTCAAGACTCGTGTTATTGAGAATAAGGTCAACCTTAAGCGGAGCGAAGACTTAATTTTACCATTCATGATCTCGATATTCTAGTTTAGTTGGTACGTTTGTTATATACTATACATATATGTGTTTCTGCTATTACATATTGCGATATTTACCTTGCTATTCATTTCATCGTTTCTTTATGCCTTGCATGGTTTCATATAAAGGAGATTTATATAAACTTTGCTTGTGCAGATCATGGCAGCTTCAGCTATTGCTATTTCTTCTGATTCTTCGGATGAGAGTGTGGGATCACCGCCCTCTCGGGTTATTTTTTTTGGTGATATTCCTACTGTTATTCCTTCTACCTTTGTGGTTGCTCCAGAGACTTCTACTATTGCTCCTGTTATTTCTTCTGCTGCTCCTATGGTTGAGACGAATCTCGTCGCTTCACCCACTGGATTATGTGGCTTGGTTCCCTATTCGGGTTCCGATTCTGATTCACCAGACGAGATGTCTTCACTAGAGCACATTTCCCTGCTACCAGCTATTTCACCATTCTTATGCACCGATTCTTCTGAGGCTCCCGATTCTTCTGATGGACTACCATCACAGGACCCTTATGTTGCTACCGTTGCTCGTTGGAGGAGCAGGGTAACAGCACGTCCATCACCATCATCTGAGTTTCCTATTGCTCATGTTACTGCCCCGCCCAGGGTTCGTCGACGGTCTGCGATTCTAATCCGACTCGGGGAGGCTATTCCTTTTGGTCGACCTTACCGCACCCATCTTAATGGGCCGCATAAGTTGTTGACTACGAGGAAGAGAGTTGGACTTATTCCTGCTCGAAGATTTGTATCGAGGCATGCATCACCTCGTTCTTCAGACCATCACCCATCTTCTTCTAGTTCATCTTCGGATTCTTCGCCAGGTCATTCTTCGGGTTTGGATGCATCAGATCAGGCTCATTCTGGATCTTTGACTAGAGATGTATCACCCAGATTGTGTTACCCTCCGAGGAGAACACCACGACGTAGTGAGGCATTTCGTCGTTGGTGTGCTGATCCATTATCTACTTTGTATCCACCGACTACATCAGAGTCATCATCAGAAGATTCATCAGAGAGACCCCTGCATTCATCTTCACATTTTGCTGGACCATCTCGCAAGAGATGTAGATCCCCGGTTGATTCTGTACCATCATCTACGCCAGTTATGGGATCATTAGCTCCGACCCGTGCTGATCTCTTACCACCTCGTAAGAGATTCATAGATTCATATTCGTCTGAAGATAGCATAGAGGAGGATACCGAGATTGATCCTATAGAGACTGAAGTTGATATGGAGTTGGATATTGGTGATAGGGATGAAGTTAGAGATCATGTTGAGATTGACCCTAGGGATGTCCGGGATGAAACCTAGGGATATTGTCGCACCCCGCCAAGGCAGAAACACGAGGCGTAACGTCATGGATATCATCACAACACATTGGTGTCAACAATAGAGAAATACTAAATGCACAACTAAGTAATAAAGACACAATGTGTCATGACAATACCGAAAACCAAAAGAACGACATCTTGTATTAATGAAAAAGGGTCTCACCAATACAAGAACAATATCTCACGATCCTAATAAAATCAAATAACATTCAACAAAATCCATGCAACAAACATAAACAAACTCAGGAGCGAACTCCAATGCAATCCTAGCAGTCGCTCTAGCCACTTCTCTTAACCTCAAAATTCTCATGAAGCTCACCTGAAAATGATGCTTAAAAACGTCAACACAACGATTGGTGAGAGTCATAGGTTTAAGACACACATTATAAACCTTTCAAACCAATTACTGTGATTATCAAAACAATATAGGACAATTATGCAACATATGAACTTATGTTAACATGCAAACCAAATCACCATATCAAACCAACCATACATATATTGGGTAGGCGTACCCCTTCGATCCCACATATGCCACTTACGCACTTAAAGTCTACCAGCTGAAGCTTATATTTAGGCATGGACCCATACCAATTCACTGAGTTGATCAATCTCAAATTAACGATCTGTGAGTTGATCAGCCCTACTATTAATGATCCTCAACACAACACAATATCATGCAACAACAAGCCATATACAGTCACATAATGTCCACACGCAATCAAAACACATAATCACAGCAATTTAAAACATTTCCAAAACACTTAGCGTCATTTTCATCCTAATTTAAAACATTAAAAAAGAGGGACTATGAAACTCATCTGATGCTTAGCTTCCCAAAAGAATCCAACAAAAGCTTCACAAACACTTCACGGATAATCTAAACAATTAAGCACACAATAAGCTACCATCAATTAGGCATTCAACCCAATATGATGTAACCTCAACTATGATGGATATCTAAGCTATCTACCATAGTTCTATACTTGATTTTAACCCTTTCCAACTCCTACATATGTCATTTACACTTCAATGCTACACTTTAAATTTTCTGGTTTTGAGCAGAATTTTATACTTACTTATACGTCCTAAACGTACCACTTAAACACTTCCACAATTCAAACCAAAATTCACCATGCTACATATATGTCCTATGAACCTCTCATAGCTCTCCCAAAACCATTACCCTTTTACAAATACCCTTTAGAAATTCATTAATCCAAAGTGTCCAGAATTCGTCCAGAATCTGACCCTCTAAAAGTATGACGTTAGATAACCAACTTAAACTTCATAACCTACTTAGCAAAAATTCAGGGGTCACACACAATATATAAAATAACGTCCACATTATTTAGAGCCTCTAACTAGATGTCTAACTATTTTAAAAAAAATCAAAACTGAAATTCGTCACAGTTTTTCACACTGATTTTGTAAAGACCTTTTGACCCACTTCCCGACCATAAAAACTAACGAGACCAACTTTGCTGGAAAGTAGACTCTCTGAGGTTATCTCCAGTATGTTTTAAATTATTTATTTGATAATTTATGATTGAGTTATGACTGTTACAAATCTCGTAACCAATTAAACTAATGATCAAACAATTATTATCACATTATAAACTTCCAGAAAAATCAAAGCCCTAATTTATAAACCCTAATCCATCAAGTTTAAATTACATTAATTGAAAATTAAAAAACTAGAATTAAACAAGGAATTAGAAAATACCTTAAACCAAGAACCCTAAATTTTTTTCTCTTCTTTTTCCCTTGGAATTTCGGCCGATCAATAGAGGGTCTAGGGATCCTTTATTTTTGTATTTATAGGCCTCCTAAAAGATGCTAGATAAAGCCTAATTAGAATTTGTTTTCTAATACAATTCCTTTTTTCCTTTTTCTTTTCTTTTTCCTACTATTCGGCCGAATAGACCTTTTTACATTTTTTTTATTTTTTTATTTTTTATTTATTAACTATATAATTATTTGTATTTCCTTAAATTTTCATTAAAACCTTAACTAATTTGACTATACCTTTTTGCTTAAACGAAATTCACTAGACTTTAAAAATAACTTTTTAACTTTTCATTTTCAACCTAACTTTCCAAAAATATAATTTTTTCATTTTTCTTAACTTAACACCTAAAACCTAAACTAATCTTAAATTACTAATACAAAAATACCTATACGTAATAATGCTTACACATTTAACACGGAAACGCTCAAATTTCAATAATCATTTCCTTGTCACTCAAAAGTGAACGAAATAAACTCAACCAATTTCACCACTATTCCAATCTCATTGAGATGATCACACTCAATAGATTGATTACTAATACCTCACATAACCCATATAAACTCATATAATCACACAGAATCACATACACCACATATTGCAACAGGCACCTAAGTCAATACTAACGGTTTGACTAACCTGCTCAAGCCATGGTTGTCACAGTATCCCCTCCTTTAGGAAATCTCGTCCCGAGATTTAACTAGCCGATTCATCAGCTCGATCAACAAACAACTGAGGGTACTTAGACTTCATATAATCCTCACGTTCCCAAGTAAACTCAGGACCACGCTTAGAATTCCAACGAACCTTTACTAACGCTATCTTACTATGCTTTAAACTCTTAACTTCACGATCCATTATCTCCACAGGTTCCTCAACAAAACGAAGAGTTTTGTCAACCTTTATCTCACCTAATGGCACATGCAAACTAGCATCTGCCAAATATTTCTTTAGGTTTGACACATGAAACGTGTTATGTACCCCACTCAATTCCTCAAGCAATCTTAATCGATAAGCTACAGGACCGATCCTTTCAAGAATCTCAAATGGTCCTACGTATCTCGGTGCTAACTTACCCTTTTTACCAAAACGAATTACACCTTTCCAAGGTGATACTTTCAACATCACTCGATCTCCTACTTCGAATTCCAATGGTTTGCGTCTATTATCAGCATAACTCTTTTGACGATCTCTCGCTGCTTTTAGCTTCTCCTTTATCAACACAACTTTATCGGTCGTTTCTTGAACCAATTCAGGTCCAATCAAACTACTTTCTCCAATCTCAGCCCATAAAATAGGCGACCTATACTTCCTTCCGTACAAGGCTTTAAACGGAGCACATCATATACTCAAATGATAACTATTATTGTATGAAAACTCAACCAATGGTAGATGAACATCCCAGCTACCACCAAAATCAATTACACACGCCCTCAACATATCCTCTAATGTCTGAATCGTACGCTCACTTTGTCCATCCGTTTGGGGATGATAAGTCGTATTCATATCCAACCTCCTCCCTAAAGCTTTTTGCACAGTCTGCCAGCAATGCGACGTAAATCGTCCATCTCTATCTAAAATAATCGACACATGAACTCCATGTCTCACGAGTATCTCATCAATGTAGATATTTGCCAATTTCTCGGTACTATAGTCTTCTCTTATAGCTAAGAAATGAGCCGACTTACATTCTAATCGACTATGACCCAAATCGTGTCATGCCCACTTTTTGACCTAGGAAACTTAGTGATAAAATCCATAATGATCTTATCCCACTTTCATTCAGGTATCTCAGGTTGTTGTAGTAAGTCCGAAGGCCTTTGATGCTCAGCCTTTACTTTTGAACATGTCAAACACTTACTAACATAAGTAGCAATATCTCTCTTCATTCCTGGCCACCAATACATATCTCGAAGATCATAATACATCTTATCAGCTCCTGGATGCACAGAGTTCTAAGACTTGTAAGCTTCGTCCATAATCATCATTCTCACGTCTCCTATTAATGGAACCCATATACGGTCCATAAAATACAAACTCTCGCCCTCTTTCTTTTCCATCTGCTGATCTAGGCCATGCATGTTTTCCATAAGTACATTCTCTTGCTTAAGTGCCTCACTCTGGGCTGCTTATATCTTCTCTCTCATTCCAGCTTGAACAGTCACTGCCATAGCCCTTACACGTCTAGGTTTCAGCCGCTCCTTCCTACTTAATTGCACATCATCCCCCCAAAAACACAACTTCGCCTTACCAGAATGATAACGAATCTCACACTCATAATCCCTAAACAACTTAATGCATCTCCTCTGACGTATATTCAGCTCTTTCTGACCGAAAATGTGTTGAAGACTTTTGTGATCCGTATAGATAACACTCTTAGTACCATACAGATAACGCCTCCAACTCTTAAGAGCAAACAAAATAGCTCCCAATTCTAGATCAATGCATCGTAAAATTCTTCTCATATGGGTTTCCCCCAGCTGCCTCGAAGCATAACAATCACTTGCCCCTTCCAATGAGTACACAACCTAATCCTTGGTTTGATGCATCACAATAAACCACGAAATCTTCAACTCCATCAGGTAGCATCAATATTGGTTTATCACACAAGTTATTCTTTAAGGTCTGAAAAGCCTCTTCTTGCTCTACACCCCACACATACCTGTGTTCTCTATTAACGAGGTAAGAAGTTTTCAATTTTGGAAAAATTTGCAATAAACCGTCGGTAATAACCGGCTAATCCCAAAAATGAACGAATCTCAGAAGGCGTCGTAGGGGTCTTCCAATTCTTTACCGCTTCTATTTTGCTGGGATCCACATGTATACCATTCTGATTAACAACGTGACCAAGAAAGTGCACCTCTTGCAACCAGAACTCACACTTGGAGAACTTGGCATACAGCTTCTCCTTCCTTAACAATTCCAACACCAAACCCAAATGAACTTCATGATCCTCCTTCGTCTTCGAGTAGATCAAGATGTCATCGATGAACACAATAACGAACTTATCTAAGTACGGTTTACAAACTCTGTTCATCAGATCCATAAAAACTGCAGGTGCATTGGTTAGCCCAAAAGGCATAACCGTAAACTCAAAATGTCCGTATCTCGTTCGAAACGCCGTCTTAGGTATGTCGTCTTCATGCACGCGTAGTTGATGATAACCTGACCGAAGGTCTATCTTGGAGAAATAACGCGATCCTTGTAGTTGGTCAAATAAATCATCAATCCTCGGAAGAGGATAACGGTTCTTAATTGTCAACTTGTTCAGCTCTCTATAATCGATACACATACGTAGCGAACCATCCTTCTTCTTGACAAATAACACTGGCGCTCCCCATGGAGAATGACTAGGTCGTATGAAACCCTTGTCTTGCAACTCTTGCAGCTGCCCAGACAATTCTTGCATCTCTGAAGGCGCTAAACGATATGGAGACTTCGCAATTGGCGTCGCTCCAGGAACTAGATCTATGCGAAACTCCACTTGTCGTTGCGGAGGCAATCCTGACAAGTCTTCTGGAAACACATCTTCAAACTCACGTACCACAGATATATCACTCAACTTCGGTTCATCCTCCTTTGCACTCTTCAATGCTTTGGTGATTCCTACGGTCCGTTCTCCGTGTACCCTAAGGATCCTACCATCCTCCACTGGTATTTCTACTACCTTCTCATGACATACTATCACAGCCTTATGTTGGGACAACCAATCCATTCCCACAATCACATCAAAACTTCCATGACCTAAAGGTATTAAATTTATGCTAAACAGGGAACTTTCTAGTTCTAGTTTGCAGTCACGAATAATTCTATTCACTTCTACTTTCTTACCATCAGCTACTTCTATCACATAACCAGGATTCACAATACTAGGTCTCACATTAAGTAGGGGCGCAAATTCAGTAGATATCAAACTAAAATCGGCTCCAGAATCATATAATACAGTAACAAAGTGATCATTCAGAGAGAACGTACCCGTTACAACGTTAGGATCCTGGACCACCTCTATTGCATTCACATAGCGATTTATAAGAAGTTTTATGAATTACATAGCGATTTATATGCTGGTGTTAGGAGTCAGGTTATTGTTTTCTACGTTTTATATATTGAATCTCTTTTTATTTTGGTCAAACTTATTTACAAAAATCTTGTTCAAAGTCAACAACATTGATGTAAACTGTCTCTGAAGTATTCTACCAAGAAGAAGCAAGATTTACAGACAAAGCGAGATCATAAGATATGCATCACATCACGTAGACTTGTGTATTTGCATCATTCTTTTTTTGGTTTTGTTTCTTCAGGTAATCAGTGCTTCACTAGTGATACACCGAAAGAGATTGATAGCATTGTAAAACCAACACCACGCAAATCTATTCCCTCAAGGATATTATGGAACCTTGATGAAATCCTTGGATACCTCTACTTATCTATCTTCCAAAATTGTGATCGAAAATGGCTCTCCACTAGAAGATTCCGGTCATCACTTGTCGAATGTTACTCTTGCTACATCTCGATTAGACCATAAAAATTGGATGAAACACTTGAAAATAAACATAGACACCTAGCAACCGAGCTACGAAACAAAAACACTCAACAATAACATCAATGATAAATAAACAACTTGTTAACCATTGGTAAAACTGGTAGCCTGGCTTGCTCTATTAACATTAAAAAATGGAAACCACAACTAGAGTCGATCAAACCCTTCTATTATGGTGATTGGTTTGTCGAGATGAAGAGTGAAGAACCGGTAAAACTGAACTTGAAGTAACAAATTATGCACAGTAATGATACATGATTGATTGAATGTAATCTATAGACCGCTATGTTCAATGAAATATTTTGTGCTGAAATTATTCTAAATGCATAAGTTTTCTATTTTGTTAGAGAGAGAGAGAGATAAAGTATTCGGTTTAAGTGTTTCCAAATACTCTATCTCAGAGGTAGAAAAGATGCTTAAACATTTCACACTTGTATGAAAACAAATTAGAGTTGAAAAGAAAATTGTAACAAGAAAATAGAATCAAGTCAATGATTCTAACTTGGTAAAATTTTGATTACTTGGCGTGTTTTGACTTGGCTCTCAAATCCATTGGATATTTTATAACCGAGAATTGCTAGAACCACACAATGTTTACAAACAAACTCCCACACAATGATGTGGCAAAACATTTAGACCAATTATTACATTCTTTCTCCACTAACACTTTATTTCATGACAAATGATATTGTTACATATCATTTTGTGGAAATTCTTTTGTGGATCTTATGTGGTTATAGCATTCCTCTTTATAACCCTAATAAATAATGTCAGACAACATACATTGGATATTCAAGCATAAATCATCAAAAAATTACCTATCAAATCACTTATTCCATTCAAAATGGTTTCGAAACTATGGAAGTCGCTTATCTATAGCTCTAAATTTATTGTTGAGTACCACACTCACCAAAAACATAGATATCATCTACTTGTAAGATTGCAATCATCTTCTAATTGGGATGAAAATTATGTTTTGATCGTATATTACGATACTGTAAGTCCGAATTTACACGTCTATAATGAAACTAAACACTTAACCAATGTAAATAACACAAGGTAATAACTTTTCAATCGTGTAATGTTTTATTGATAAGAATCAAATTATTACAATGTGCTATGGATCGCACAAGTTGAATGACAATGTAATTTAGCATTTGAACAAGTAAACTTAACAAGTGTGCAAGTTTACAAGCGACTACAACAAAATAGTTGATTATTCACACTTATTAAAGCATATGTTCACACACTAAAGTGTGTAGAATCTAAAAGTTCACACTTGACTTGTGTGTGAACGATATTGGTGTAGCAAATTATTTCACACATTTAGATGTGAAAATTTATAAAAAACTTCACACTTTCAAGTGTGAGAATTTTAAAAACAATTCATCACACTAAAAAATATGATGATTTTAAAATAATTCTTCATGATGTTAAAACAAATCCTCACACTTTTAAGTGTGAACTTTTATTCTTCACACTTTTAAGTGTGAAGATTTTGAAACAATTCTTCATGATTTTAAAACAATTCCTTACACTTTTAAGTGTGAGCTTTTATTCTTCCCACTTTTAAGTGTGGGGATTTTAAAACCATCACTACAAAAAATTTTCCTTTACTGACAACAGGGTTTGTCGCTAACAATATAAAAGTTGTCACTAAAGCTGTTTGGTAACACGCAAGTTATGGTCGTCACTAATCGTCCTATAGATTCTGTCAAAAATTTAAAAAATGAATATAACTGAACTATCATATGCATACACAAGCCAGATACATAGAATCACTTAAACTATCCAAAATGAATTGTTACTTGGATTATCATAAAATGATAACGATCAAACTCAATTTTAAATTTAATCCACAAACTGAAACGTATAATTCTACAACAGTGCAACTTATGACACCATCCGCGTTTTCAGATACTCCTAGATCAAATCAACAAAGGAGAACAATTACTTTTCCGAAAAAATAACTAGATCAAATCAGGAGTGTTCTGTGATCCGATGTCAACCTACAGAAAAATGCAGAAATATTAAAAAACTGCAGTTAAAGCAATAAATGAATTTTTTTTAGCACAAGTATAAAGTTGAACCAAAGTGCTTATGGTCAAGTTTCTACGGGTTCTGGTTTTTGGAATGCAACACTGTTTAAATCATTGATAAAGGGCTTAGGATTCTTTTGAGTGTAAAGTGGTCTTCAGGTTGTTTTATGGTCTTAGAGAATATTGGTTCAGTGGGTAATTTTTACTCAGCTTCTTCTAAGTGCTTAGTGTGCACCGTTTCAGTAAGTATTGGTTCAATACGCAGGAATTGTTCAACTTCATTTAAGTGTTTAGGCTTACTTGATACTAATGGTGATCCAGTAAGAATTGACATTAGTTGGTTGTGATAAAACTAATCTTGGAAGATCTTAATAAAAGAAGGGATTAAAAATTAGCATCCATGAAAAGATGCTGATAGAAATCTACTTTTCAATTTGAAAAAGAAACCTAGTGACCTATTAAGGCTCAATTTGTACAATCAAAAAGCTGGCCAAGACTGAGGCCAAGTGCAATTAATTAACTGATCATCATCCCTTTTGTAAAAGTCACTTTCGTAAAAACTATAATACAAAAAGAAAGAGAGAAACTACAAACTAGTTCTTATATAAATGACAGAAGGTTTTCCTTTTTGTACTGTTGAGGGAGCTTTTAGCAAAATATCAGGTTTCACTTTAAGTAGTGAAGTGATTAGAAGAGAATATCATTCTTAAGGAAAGATTACTACGGTAACAGACTATATTAATGTATTGTAGTTAAAATGTAAACAAAGAGATCACACTAATTCTCGGCTGGCTTCTTGCTTATTGCATATTTACAGTGCCATACGTCATGCATTTAAGCACACAACACTGATTCCAGTATCATCTGATAGATAAAAATATTGACCATAAACCTATCTTCGGATCCGATTTCTATGAAAGGTATGGAGTTCTATAGGTAATGTAGGAAACCCAAATTGTCTCATAGAATTTTTGAGTTGATCTAAATAACTAAAGTGATTCTGATAAGGTTTTTTTTCACGGTCTCTATCGTATTCTATTAGCACTGACCTGAGGAATACTCAGTGTTGTATTCGTTGGGTATTATTTATTCAGCAAGAAGTAATGATAAAGTGTTATAGCATAAATTATGGTTGCAAAAATTTATTAGTTTCTTTAAAGTGTTCAGTTCAGACGCAACATTATTACTAAAAAGATAGAAAGAAATGCTACTCCTATTATATACTAGTATTTTGTGGGTCATCCTAGCACGGTCAATCCTGTCCATCTTCCATCTTCTACCTCTACAAAATAGTCTATGGCAAGAGCTGGTTACAACAAGGTAGTCTAGCTTATTTAGAAAAGTAACTAAAAATGAAGAGTTACACCCCCTTGTGAATAGTCCTAGTTTCATGAAAATGCATCATAAACTTAGTGATATCAGGAGAGAGAAAGTGCCAAAATTTCTTGATAAAATTAAAAGTAAAACCAACGGGACCCGGAGATTTGTCATTACCACATTTCAGACCGCAATCCTTATTTCCTCCAATGAAAAAGGAGACTCTAAAGAAGAACTCTGAGTATCAGAAAGTTTCTTGAAAAAATTGCTCACCAAGGCAGGCCTAGGAAAAGAATCTTTCGCGAACTTTGAAGAAAAGAAATCTAAAACCTCATCTTTAATAAAAGAAGGATTTGTGACCCACGAACCACCAATGTGGAGGGCATGAAGACAATTTCGCCTCTTTCTACCATTAATGTAGCCATGAAATTGTTGAACATATATTGAAAACCCGTAGGTATAATCTTTTATTGATTCACTATTTATAACACAAATATCATAAAACTCTAATTAACCCTAAGCTCACAAACCGGGCTTGGGCATACTAAACCATTTAATACTTGTCACACCCCGTAAATTTCAGGTCAATATTTTAAACTTTTCCGATCATTATTTTTGACTTTTATACGTTACGTTTGAATCTGACAATTTACCGGGAAGTTAAACCACGTAAATCTGAAAAACGTCATCGGGCGCGTTCCGGCATCGGTTATTAATAAATTTAGGCCTTATATGAGATATTTTAACTTTTCTAAGTGTTTCGTGATTTTTAATCACTTCCGATATTAATTTTAGGGTTTTATCTTTTAAATTGCGTTTTTCGCGTTTTTGACCAAACGGAACCCCAGAAACCCGCAATCTTTTCGTGTAAACTCGAGTTATCGTCCGTCAAGCATTGAAATGTCAAAAATTTCGTTCACCTCCCTTTGGTTGTCATATTGGACGCCTAAAACCACAACAATGTCACCATGCATCCTAAATTAATAAAATGGCATCTTATTTTGAAAGCCCCACCCATGTGTGCATGCTAGATGAGAAAGTGACTTATGAGAAGGTCACTCTCATGCACAACTCACTAGCTTAACATTCTCATGTGATCTCTTACATTGTGTAAGAGGTTGACTTTCAATTTGACCAACTAGTATCCATAAGATGAGCCATGATGCAAAAATTAAACCCACTTGGGTCCTTGGGGGTTAGTTCGGCCGAAACCACCAACACACACACTCTTGGTGTGTGTTGGTCACATGGGGGCACATCTTAACCCTAAAACCCTAATGTCTCTTCCTATATAAACCCCACTATAACAAGTTTAGGTCATTTCATTCACACATAGCCTCACAAAATTTTTCCCCTATTTCTTTATTCCCTTTGGGTCACGGCAACAAGAAAAAACACACACACACATCCATAACTTTTGATTTTCTTCAAGATCTAAACATTCCAAGTTCATTTTCAAGGGTTTCTAAGGTAGATCCAAGTATTGGTTGGTTGATTTTCAAGGGTTTCTCAAGATTATAAAATTAGGGTTTCTAATTTTATAAGTGGGTTTTATAGATCTAGTCATCTTGGGTATAGATTTTGTGATTCTCTACTTGTTTCTTCATTCTTGTAAGTATTTCTTGGTCATCTCTTGTTTCATTTCCTTTATTCTTATGAATATTGTTCAAGTTTAAGAATCCATGTGTTTGTGTTACTTTTCTAAAAAGAAATGATAAAGTATCTTGACAACTTTTATAAAAATAAAAGTATTATATTTGTTGTTTTATAAGTTATGGTGAGATGAGTTGAAAAATGTGTTACAACAATAGAAATAAAGGGATTAGGTTAGATTAAGTGTGGTTTTGTTGGTTGGTTTGGTAGTGATCGGGATTAGGCTAGAATAAGCACTATTGTGGTGTTTGGATGGATTTTTTGGAGTATTTATGAAAGGACATGTTGTTGATCCAAATTAGTTTTGAGGTTTTGAGCGACCTAAAAATGTTTTCATTATGCGTAAAAGTAGTTTTTTAAGAGCTTATTTCAAATAGATAGTTTTTCACATATCGCACTTTAAAATCGGATTTAAAACGGCCAAGTTATAACCAAATGAAACTTGAAACATTTTTCGGCAAAACCCCAATGAATAGTGTGCTGATGTGAATAGTGAAAAGGGTATTCGGATATTTTTGGACTTTCTAAACTCTAGTGAAACATATAGTAACACATATATATATATATTAGAATCATTTGAAGACGTCATTAACATATTTTAGGAAAAGCGATAAAGTTACTAAAAATAGTAAGTTTGGTAAAACTTAGCGGATCGGACTTGGAAGTTTAGCGATTATGGACAGTTAGCGCATTTTGAAAATATGGAAACTTAACAAATATAAGGGACAGTATTAACGTCTTGAAACTAAAAATTTTCCTAAATTAGAAACTTTCTAAAAGTAGTAATTTTTTGATAAACGCCAAGACTTGAAGAAAAACTCTATAATTTTATTTAGTCATACTTTATAACTAAATCACAAACACACATGTATGTCTTCTCTCTTGAAAGCGTGTCGTACAAGTTTCGGTTATCTTTCGTTTACCTAAGACGCGTCATTTATTTAGGTCGCGTGTAGGACCTTTCGGCTTTATTTCTTCCTCGTTGATTATCAATTCACCACTTGCTTAAGGTGAGTTCATAGCCCCACGTTTTACAGATTTTCAAATGCTTTATACTTTGGGGTGAGAAACATTATTTGATTTTAAAATTGGACACAAGTTCTTAACGTGAGTTTTACATGTTTATATGTTGCCTAAGTTTGCTTACAAACCACTATTTCCCGAACTATCATGAACCGTTAGTCACCTATGGCCAATTGGATTGGTTAAGTGAGCGCGAATGAATAAATAGATCTATTTTGGTTCCACTTAACGAAGAACAAATGGATATATGGCATGTCGATGTACGTTGTGGTGGTCTTTGGTTTGGGACACCAGTTAAGGGCAGAAATACTATGTGGCATGATATGATATGCCCTGTAGTTATTAGCATCGGTGTCATGAGATTAGCGTAACAGTAAATACTTTTATGTGATGTTGTATCTGTTATAGTAGTCGCATGCATTTTGAAATAAATCTTGTGGTTCTTGTATTAACTTAAACCTATGAATTCACCAACATTATGTTGACGTTTTAAACATGTTTTCTCAGGTGCTTAGCTTAGCTTGATTCTTGATGCTAAATGGAGTCTATGTGCTATGTGACTTCGCCAATTTCAAGACTTATCTATTTAGATACTCGTTGTCATTATCAAACTTTGTTATGATTCCGCTACATTTAACTCTCTTATGACTGGTTGTAAAACTTAAATTTATTTTCTTTATGCAATGAGTACAACTATTTTTCAAACATCCATGATTAGTGGTCGTTCTTTATTGCTTTGTGTTCGGATTGTTATGACGTCACGCTCTCGGACACGTATTCCGTCCAGGCCCCATCTGGGGGTGTGACAGATGAAAATGATGAATCAGTCATGTTTGTTGATAAATTGTATGTGTTTTGAAAGATAATGTTGTGTATAAATTGGTAAAAGTGGAGTAATATATATAGTGTATAAAAAGATTTAATTTAATTTTAAAATGTATATTTTTCTAAAAGTAGCCGTTTAATAACCCGTATAAATTTTTTTCTCACTTTTGCCCGCCACTATAGTGGCGCTTTCGCGTGTTTTTCACATTTGGCACCGGTTTGTCAGCGCCAGTTGGTCTTTTATGTCATTTTGGCGCCTCTCTATGATGCCCAGTGATCTTATAACAAATTATGTGTTGTTTATGATATTTGGACATCTCTTATTGCCACTTATAGTGGTTTTAAATATTATGTGTTGTTTCTTGATCACTTTTCTCACTATGTGTGGATTTACTAGTTACGAAATCTAGTGTGAAATAAAGTTTTCCAATGTCACCATGGTGGTGAGTTTTCTTCACCTTTTTGAGAAAAAATGTATTCATTTTCATTTTTCTTTTCGCCAAACCTCTCAATAAAAACGGAAATCAGAGCGAATGATTAAAACTATTAGCAATGTCATTTGTACTCTACTTTTCCAAGCCCTCATTCCGCCTACATTTTGGGTCGAGGCTCTTTATATGCTCGTCTATCCCCTTAACCTTCTTCCCTCAGCTGCCATGAACAATGACATACCATGTACGAAATTAGTTAACAAGGAACCCGATTATTCTCGCCTTCGTATATTTGGTTTCCTCTACTATCTACACCTTGATTCCCCACATAATTTAGCCGCTAGAGCCACACCATGAATTCTTCTAGGCTATCCCAGCTAGTATCATGATTATTATTGTCTCAACCATTCCGCCAAGAAAATTATACTTTTTTGACAAGTTGCGTTTGATGAACACCAAGTCTGTTACGGATCTCTTTCCCATATAACCCCTTCTTATAATCTTCTTAACCCGGTACCACTTACTCGAACTTTAATATATTCTAGTTCTTCTCCTAATAAATCTCAGTCAACCTAACATAACCTGACGTCACCATGACCAAACCATCTCCAACCCATCACATGCACTCTCCTCCTACATCCCAAACAAACCCATTGGATACCAACCTAACTTCCACGACCCAATCACCCACACCGCCTACCGGCCCAATTACATCCACCTAATCCACAACCGACCCAACTTCACTAAACAACCCATAGACATCAACTCAATTTACTATCAGCCCAACTACATTGACCAACCTCCCTCTACTCGACGTCACCCAGGGACGGAGACATGACCAAATACCACCGGGTGCACAATTTTTTTTTCACCGTCTTATAATAGAGTTAAAAGTGAATTAAAACAAAGATTTCAATTAAACGATAAGACTAGAAACACATTTCTATGGACCGGGGTGCATTTATGATACATTTTGAAAAATCGTTGTTCTATTCTAAAATTAACACTACATCAAAAAAATCCATAGGTGTCACAGGCACCCGCGGGACACCCCTGGCTCCGTCCCTGACGTCACCCTATGTTTACACATGCTAAAGTTGGTACTGTTAAGCGTAATCCATGTTTTAACTTTCATATGTTTCATATCTCTCCTTTCCCTAAGTCCCGTAGTACTATGTTATCTGACTCTTACTGTCGTGATGCTATGTATGATGAATATAATGCATTAGTTAAAAATGGTAACTTGGGTTCTTATTCCAAACCACCAAATGTTAATATGGTTCGGTCTACATGGTTGTTTAAACATAAGTATCATGTCGATAGATCTTAAAGTCGGTATGTAATCCGTTTTGTTGCTAAAAGGCATAGTTTTCACATTGGTGTTGATTGTATGACACATATAGTCCGTTTTTAATCTGCTACCATTTGTACAGTTCTCAACCTCGCTTTATTGATGGTTGGCCAATTTATGAGCTTGACGTTAAGAATGTGTAGGATATTGGAAATCATAACACAATGGAAGATACATGGATTAGCCAAATCTAAAGAGAGAAAGTGAGAGAAAAGCTTTCTAGTGAGAGAAAGTGTAACATATAAAATGAAAATGACTAACCACATCTTCCAAGGCATGGAAGAGGCTTATATAGTAGCTTACAAAATCAGCCCTTAGGCTATGGTATGGGCTTTCACGTTGGGCTTTATAACCCGGCCCATTACCCTACATTATATATTAAACGTTAACTACGAGCTATAATAAATGGTACAATACACGGGGTGACCGAGTCTTTTTCTAATATCTAACAGAATGCTTTTTCTTAACGGTGATGTATCACAGATTGTATATATGTATCCAACAAGGTCTGTTGATCCTCGATTTCCCAACATGGTTGTCGTTTGTAAAGGCCATTATGGTTTGAAACAAGCATCGTGTGCTTGGTTTCAACGTTTTGCTAGTTATGCTATGTGAGTTGCTTTCTCTTCTAGTAGATGTGATTCTTTGTTATTTATTTACTGACATGGTACTGACTTTGCTTATTTATTGATCTATATTGATGATATTGGTCTAATAGCCTCATCTATAGCTTTGGTGCAGTGCATTATTTCTTCCATACATCAGGAGTTAGATATGACTGATTCGGGACCTTTTAATTATTTTTTAAGGATATCCGCTACCTGTGATTCTACAGGTATGTTCCTCTCTTAGAGGAAGTATGATACGAAGATTTTGGAGCATACACATATGGTTAACTATAATCCCACTCGAACTCTAGTTTACGCAAAATCTAAACTTGGTCTTGATAGGGATCTACTATCGGATCCTACACTTTATTCTAGTCTTGGAGGTGGTATACACTATCTTACTTTCACAAGCCCAGATATTACTTATGTAGTACAACATATTCGTCTTTTTGTGCATGACCCTTGGGAGCCTCAGTTGGCATCTCTTAAGCAAGGATTCGTTATGTTTGTGGTACACTAAAATTTTGTTTACATCTGTTTTCTTGTTGCGTATTATGATGTTGATTGGGCTGGTTGCCCATCTACTAGGCGCTCTACTTCTGGATCTTGTGTTTTTTAGGGACAATCTTTTATCTTTGTTTGTCTTGGTCCTTTAAGTATCACCATACTATTTCACGTTCTAGTGTTGAGCTTGAGTATAGGGGTGTTGCCAATGTTGTTGTGAAGACTACTTGGATTCGTAATCTTCTTCGGGAATTACATTCCCCGTTATTGTCTGCTTACTATTGTATATTGTGATCATGTTAGTGCTATTCATTTGACTGATTATTCAGTGCATCATCAACGAACGAAGCATATATAGATTGATATTCAATTCATTCATGGCATGTTTACTCCGATCAGGTTTGCATTTTTCATATGCCTTGATGACATCAAATAACGTCACTTTTATAGCATCATTTATTCCATGTAAATCACCCATTTGATATAATTATTGCATGAATTGGTACTGTTATATTCGTTATTTGCAGTAATTATAGATCAATTGGTGAAGATTAGCTTAAAGGCGCACATTTTGGAGCTTAAACGAAGAAATCAAGAAACCTACTGATCTGACATTCAATACGCCGTATATATCAAGAAGATACGGCGTATCTGCGCCTAAACTTCACAAGAAACTACGAAGACACAATCATCAATATGTTGTATCCAGGATGCACTATACGCCGTATCAATGAAGATATACTCGAAGAAGATTTTGGAAGATGACAAACGTGGTCCCTACTCCAAGGAAACTCCAATACGCCGTATCGACCTTAATGTATACGGCGTATCGACTTAATTCCAGCAGCTATAAATACAAAGCCCTAAACACGACTTTAGGGTGTGCTTAACTATATTTTCGAAACCCTAATCACAGAGGACGGTTTTCAGAGGCTTAGAAGAGCAGAGAAGGTCAAGCAAAGTTCTTAATCACAAAGGAAACACCGTGTAATTCCCTTATACTCTAAATACACGTTCGGTTGTTAGTATCATTCATTAACTTGGTTAGTTTACCTTAATCATTCGTCTATGACATTTGTATCTGTAATTACAAGGGTTATCGGCTAATACCTTTAGGTATTAGCCATGTTTATGAAGATTTAACATTTGGTTTTGTTTATATCGATTGCCTCTTATTTGCTTGTGTGTTGGCTTATGTTTATCAATTTATACTCGCTTATGTGCTTAAGTATGCGACCTATCATTCAGCTGGGTCTAGGAATACAAATAGAGAGTTAGCTAGATACCAGGATAGCTCTTCATATCAGCAATCTATATATCTGGAATAATAGGATCACAAATTAATGTGTTGTCCTGCTGTAACACCCCCAAATTAGGTCACAACGGAATAATGTCCAGGAGCGTTACTTCATAATACAATAGCACAAGATACAAGAGAACGACCTTTAAATGAGTCGCTTGAAAAGTAATCTCGTTGATTTAATTAAAATTAAACTTGTTATATCATTTGTCCCAAAGTTTGCATCAAAACATAAAACTGAAATAATACAACGAGATTTGATAGTTTAAATGTAAGAAGAAATCCATGAATGCAATCTTGTAAAGTTTGGACTCCAATGCACACCAGATAAGCCAAGCATCTAATTCACCTAAGAAATACATGCTTAAAAGTGTCAACATAAAGTTGGTGAGTTCATAGATTTATGTAAATGTAAATGTAGGACTAAAAGAGTATATTGTTTACTACTTTAACCATAGTATCATAAAAGAGTGTTTAGTGACTACTGCTTCACCACAATATCACAAAAGAATGTTAAACAACTAGTGACATTCAACAAAAATAGTGTGGACCACAAGATTTCAAAGTGTGAAACATTATAACACATACAATATCACAAAATGTAATTACAACTGCACTAAGCTCATGAAACTGACGCTACGACATGTATGTATGCAATTTAATGCCAATGAATGCCCCGTGTAGATGTCAACCCGTAACATCCCAAATCCGACATGGTATACATCCGTTGGCCTTGTAGACACCAATCCAGGACGGGGATGTCAATCCTAAATAGATTTGTTTATAAAACTCGCGCTTACACAATGTAATTAACAATTCACGATAATGGGCATTGTGGGTTATCGTTACTTAGGCACGCTACGTAATTATTATAAAGACTGAAAAATATTATACTTGTGTCCTTTTGTAAAATGAGCAATGTATCCCGCCTCGAGATATGTAAATGAGTATGAAAACGAGTATGTAAATGAGTATGTAAACAAGTTTGGAAACGTGTTTGTAAACGAGTATGTAAACTAGTTATGAAATCAAGTATGTAAACGAGTTTGTAAATGCGCATGTATTCTCCTCCAAAATAGTTCAAAACAAGTAAAATATGGGCTATGAAACTCACCTTATGTGAATGTATTGATTATAGCAAAATCAATAAAGTGAAACGTCACGAATGATCCGGAATGTAACCTAATTATTTATAGGTTGTATAAGTGTAATGTATTTAAAATAAATACAACAATGTACATTATCAAGTTATATATCACCACCTAATAGTTTTCGTTTAGTTATAAGAGTTGAAACAATGTTTAAGTTATGTTTTCTATTTAATGTCCAAGTATATGTCTTTGAAACATTTTCTAATAACTATAAAATTAATTATAGTCATTTCGTTTGATTTAGTATTTTTATTATTTATAAAGTGTCATAATATATAGTTCAAGTGTTTTATAAAATAATATTTATAAGGTTTTAAACCGCCTATAAATATTATACAAATAATGCTAAAATATTTTCTAAGGTTCTTATAGCCCAAACGAACCACTATTCATGTCAGGAAAATAGTACAGAAAATTTTATATAAAAGTTATATAGTTTCTTTGATGTCTAGTTCACAATTTATACACTTCTAGGTTTCGAAAACTTGTTATTTATAGTAAAACATCATTCCGAACAAGTTTGTAGTTTTACACTTATCGGGCCCGAAAGCCCTCAAAAACACCGATTTCAAAGTTCACAGTTTTCTCGCAGTTTTTCACAGTTTTATAAAAGCTGTGAAAAAATATATAGTTTTTGAAATCTTTAAAAATTCATAACTTTCTCGTTTTAAGTCCGTTTTTCGAGTTCTTTATATGTACGAAATCGTGTCGAGATGATTTATCATAATATTATGTTTATAACTTGTATAAGAATCTGTAAAATTCATATCTCCTTCGTTTTAACTTCGTTTTTCAAGTTTCTTATATATTCGGAATCGTCTTGAAACGTACTATTTTAATATCAACTTTATAAATTGCATTGAAAATCGTGTCCCAACAGAATATATATTCTGTTCGAAATATAAATTTATAAAACTTGTTTTTATAAATTTTTCAATGATTTAAATATTACAATTCCTCTAAAATAGCTAATACAACATCATTTGGATATTTTAAGTCCTCTAATTTATGTTCATCTATTTTATGTCTAATATGTCCAAATAAAATGTCTAAAATAATTATTTATTTATAAAACTATATAAATAAATTTGTAATAATTAATTCAACAATTAATTATATAAATTGTCCAATACTTGTAATATACCAAATAAAATGTGTTCTTGCATTCTAACATATTTTTACTATAAACATATATTTACTTGATTTTGTATAAACTTGTTTTATTTTATAAACTTATAAAATAATAACTAGATGGTGATTTAACAAGATAATAAAAATGTATGTATCAAAATAATTGAAATGGAAGTATGAGAAGTGATTATAAACCTTGAGTGAATGAAAGAAGAGATGAACTCAAAATCAAACCCTAACTTCAACCCAAAATCCTTTAGAAAACCCTAAATTTCTTCCTTGAAAAACCCTAGCTTTGATTCTTGCCAAAACCCTTGTTTATACTTGAACCCTTACTTGTAAACACCTTAGATTTAACCCTTAAACAACCTTGTATGCTTGTAATATAGTAGAAAGGAAAACTATGAATTTTTCTTATACATAAAAGTGAGCCGTGGGTTTTTATGTATAAAAGAGAAAGTTTTTTATTTTTGCTAAGTGTTAGAAATGAGAAGTGAATGTTTACTTGCAATTAGGATCCTATTTATACACAAAATATCTAGAAGACCATTAGCATACAATCATGGTTTTGGCGAGGGTTGGATTGTTGTAAGAAATGGGTAAGTAGAAGTGTAAGAAAGGTGGTAGGATGTGTAAGAAAGTTGTAAGAAGGGTTAGTAGAAGTTGCTTGTATTGGTAATTAAACACATGGGTTTCTAGAAGTAAATTTTAGATATTATTCTTGTGTTTTATTCACTTGTAACTGGCCATATATATGGTTGTGTAGAAAATGATATAATTTTTGGGTATTGGGTATAATTGTGGGTATTTGATTGAGTGTAGATAGGTAGAATGGTTTACATGCATGCAAAAAGGTTCCAAAGTGCGAAACGTAAACGTTTTATGTAACGTATAAAAATAAAATATATGATGACATCAAATAGCGTCTATTTTATAGCATCATTTATCCCATGTAATTAACCCATTTTGTATAGTTATTGCAAAGAATTGTTACTTAATCGTTTATATTTAAGAATTGTAGTAATTATGGAGTACTTGGTGAATATTAGCAAAAAGCGCGCATTCTGGAGCTTAAACAAAGATATTTTGAAGATTAATGATTCTGACTACCAATACGCCGTATCCATCAAGGAAGATACGACGTATCCGTGCCTGCACTCACCAAAGACCACGAAGGAAACAAGCTCAATACGCCGTATCCAGAGAAGACCAATACGCCATATTGAAGATATAGTATGTGAAGATTCTGGAAGATATCAAGCGTGGTCCCTACTCTAAGAAACCCCTAATACGCCGTATCCAATCCATTGGATACGCCGTATCGAACCGACTTCCAGACAATATAAATAGAAAACTCAAAAAATGAGTTTTAGGTGTGCTAAATCATATTCTCGATACCTAAACCATAAAAGTCGATTTTCAGAGGAGAAAAAGAGCAGAAGAGGTCTTGCAACGCATTCCAATCCATAGAAGACAACGTGTAATTTCTTATACTTTTGTAATCGTTCAGTTTTTTGTATCATTCGTTAACTCGGTTAGTTTACCTTGGCTAAAACAATTACTCTTGTATTAATTATGATGTTTGAAGGCTAATACCTTCGGTATTAGTCATTATTATGAAGATCTAAATGTTTGGTTTTGTTTATATCTCGATTTCTTAATTTATCGATGTATGCTTGTTTATGTTTATCAATATACTTGTTTACGTGCTTTTGTATGCGACCTATCATTCAACTGGATCTAGTGATAGATACCAAGTAATCTAGATGACGGGATAGCTATCCATATAGTGATTTATACATCTAGAATCATAGGATCACAAATATTGTCCTTCTAAAATTATGCTAAGGATACGCTTCTGGCTTAACTAGTTAACGGAAATTGCCTTTGGTTTATTGAACATGTTGACTAGTAGGTGAATCTAGATAATTCAACAAATAATGTTCTGATTCCATTGGATAGTTGGACAAGTGGACTACTAGAGTATAAATTTCCATTAAGCAGTAAGTGGGTAAAGTCTCTATGAGCTAGGGTTTAACAAGATCACCATTGCTTTAATCCCTAAGATAGATTATAATCAGCAAATAAGGATGCTTTATGCGGATGCTTTAATTGTGACAGAATTAATGTGTCTAGGTCTTAGGATGAAGTCCCGCCTAAGTCTAAGAATGATATGCCTCTTCGAGATAAGTAATCATTGCACTGAATAAACAAACCAACTTCTAATCGGATTAATGATGGCTAATACAGTTTTCTATCATAAGGCTCGACTGCTCTTTTATCTTCTGTTAATTTGCTTGCGTGGGTTAAAGTGTCTTGAATTGATTGTAGTTACCAACCAAACCCGTGTCAGTCTCTCAGGCTGAACCCCCCTTTTACCTGTTAGAATTAGGAGTAGAACTAACATAGGATTAACATAGGTTTGACTTAGATTAGAATTAACTTAGATAAGATAACCAAAATATAAATAAATTGAGAGATTTAACATCGCTTCAAGTGTTCGACACCCTACTTACCATGAAACTACCACCGATCGGGTACACTACCCGTTAAAGTGTTGTTTTTGGTGTAGTCTGCAAAATATAAATTTAAAACTTGAATCATAAAAATATACACCACACAACGACACATCAAGTTTTTGGCGTCGCTGCCGGGGAGTAAAGTTGTTTAATTCTTATTTATTAGTGTTTTAGTTTAGTTTAGATTAATTTGCATATTTGTGTGTTTGTTTTGTGTGTTTGATTTCTACGTTGTATATTTTTGCATATTGTGTGTTTGTGTGGTTTTCTGCATTGTTACAGTCTACTGTAACTTTTTGAGTCTAATACTCAATACGGCGTATAATTTTTTTTCAAACCAATACAGCGTATTCGACTCTATCATCAATACAGCGTATTCGGTTTACTGAATACGGCGTATTTGTCTATTTGACCATTTTCTTTCCTAGCGAATTTATTATAGGTTAAGATGGACGACCCCAACATTACTATAGAAGAGTATATCAGGCTTGAGGAAGAAAAAGCTCGTAGGCGTGGTAAGGTGTATAACTGGGAAACTGTTATGTATGGTAAGATTTGGGATAATGAAGACGTTCACGACCTCGAATCTGTTAAAACTGAATTCCCAGCTATAGTCTTCAATGATAATTTGACATCGAATGAAACACTCTCTTATGAACCCACGGTAAGTTCTCTTAACAATAATTAAATTGGCTTTAGAATATCGTTGGACGAATTCGACGATGAAGATTACACGGTAACTTATGACAAAAATTCATTTTCCTATTAAATAATTTCTGTCAACGATTTGAAAATGGATTCGGAAAATGATAATGATAAAGTCAATATGCCTTTGTTTCCGTCACCCGAGCCTATAGTCAGTTATTTTGATGATTTAGACTTCTTTAAAGATTTTGAGAATGAATTTCCAGCCATTGTTTACAATGATGCTCTAACGTCTAAATCAGATTTCTCAATTGAACCAACTTTATGCCCTCAACATATCGATAAATTTAATTTGAAAGATGAAACATCATTGTCCGAATGCTATGAAGTGGAACAAAACGTTTTATACTTTAATGATCTATTTCCTTGTATGTTTAAAAAAATGTTTACAACATTTTATAAAAGTGTGAGGTTGTATAAAAATTTCCTTTGATCATAAAATGCATTAAGCATTTATTTATTAATACCTTGAAGTGATATAATTTTCGAAATGAAAATTTACTACTAATTACTTGTTTACGTTTAATTTTACATTGAATGTTATTATATTTTGTGATTATCAAAATGTAAAGATGTGAAAAATATTAGTAATGTTTTTAGGCATTATATTTTATCAACAATTCCCACTTTTTGATGATTACAAAATTTAAACTCATTAAATGTAAAATTATTTTTAAACAAGTATTTAGTGAGTTTTATGTCATTTCTCCCCCTTTTTGTAAAATCAAAAAGGCATCAACGAGAGTTGCTAGTAAAATCGACAGAATAAATGCTCCCCCTTGATGTGTGCTCCCCCTCGTTCGAGGGCACCAAGGAATCGAGCTATCATTTCTTGGCTACAAAAATAAGTCCCTGAACAATACAAATATTTCTAACATGTAGCAAGAAGGAAGGAAAAATATGACAAGTGCAAGCAACATCAAGCAAAAGAAACTTCATTATTTTGGAAATGTGTAGGAACAACACACAAGATTCATAAATTAAAAAAAAAACAAATATGCTTTAGAGGCATATTAATACATAAAGAAAAATCTTAAATAGCCATAGAAGGAATTTTAACTTGCTTGCGACACAAAAGGGCTTGACGATTATTTGGAGGCAAGTTACGAGATTAGTTGGTTGGAGAGTTTGGAGCGGAAGCGGTTGTGGAGCGATAATCTCTTTGAACTCTAGGTGGTGGCTAAGGCCGAGTGAGGAGGAATTCAATCCAATTGATATCCTCACTTAATGCAAGGAATTGTTTTTGGGTAAAGATGTAACAAGGGCAATACCCAATATGGGTTTCAACTTGGTTAATGTTGAGGCTATGTGGTAGGTTTGGAGAGTAAGGTAATAAGGGAATGTTGTTTGGTTGTTGAGAGAGATGCATGGATAAGAGGTTTAGATAAGGTCTTTTGTAGTTGTTTAATGTATCAACTAGGCTTTCACTTACTTGGAGATAGAGGTGTGGGTGTGGAGTTTGGTTGTTACTTTGCGGTGGAGCTTGATGTGTGAGCAAACATGTTGAGTTGTATGGGTGGGAGATGGGGAAGTTAAAGGATGTGAGTATATACTTAGGTGATGTGGAGTGTCCTTAATGTAAGGAGTTTGGTTGTCACTTTGACGTGGAGCTTGAGTGTGAGTAACATGTGAATTGATGGGTGAGATGGAAAATGGAGGAGTGAGTGGTTTTGGCATTGGTGTAGGTAAATTAGCATTGAGCACATTAGATGTGTTGCAAAGGTTTGGTTTCTTCCTACAAATGGGTTTCATACTCATTTTGGCTACCTTTGATGGTTTGGATGTGGGTTTGTTACGAGATGTCATTGGTGAGGATGATTGTGATGATGATGGTTGAGGATGTATTTATAAAGGAGGAAAGGTTTAAATTCAGAAAAATAAACATTTAAAGGATCAAATCCAAGAAATGTTTGTGGATTTAGGGAAACAATAGCTAAGTCTAGAGGGTATTTGGTCAAAAAGGAAGAAAAATATTGTTTTACCCGTGTCATGCTAGGGCGGTCCCTTTAATTAGGGGTCGGTCCCCTTAAAGATAAGGGGGTCGCCCGTTATGAATTAAGGGGGCCACCTACTGCTATTTCCCAGATTTTCTAAAAATCGATGTTTCATTAAATTTTGTGTGAGGGTTTCTGTTTTGGTGGTTAATTTACAGCGAGTCCATCCTTTTATGGCAATTAAGTTTTTTAGCACATAGCAATTAGGCATTCAACATTCTACATATATATGACAAGAACATATGAAATAGTAACTAGATATAATGCACAAAGAATTTTTCTTGACAGGAGGGTTAAGTTAAAAACGAACCAAATTTTTATGCACACACTAGTGTGTGCCTAAATGCGACAAATGTGGAGTACCGATTATTTCTACAATAAGACATGTAAAACCTAATAAATAATTCAAATGCTCCTTGATTTAATTTTGCTCAACCAAGATTGTCGAAAATATATATTAGAATATATACTTTTGACAACAAGAGAACATTATGCATATGTGAAAAATATTTTTAGCATATCTCAACAATATATGAAACTTGATTTTTATGTTCTCCTAGTTGTGAGAAGAACTTTTTAGAAAGTAATAGATTGGGACTATTATATAATGAGATATGCATTTAGATAGAAGAATTAGTAAAAGTTTGCTTATAAACTTTTCCCAATCTTGTGTTTTAGTGTAAAATAGAAACCTAGACACAGAGAGAAAAAAAAATTTGTCAGTCAGGTGGGTGGTCCCCTTAAAGTCTGGGTGGTCCCTGCTCCTTATTAATTAAGGGGGCCACCACCTGTTGAGAATTTTTTTTTCAGATTTTTGACAAATGGTTCATTGATGATTATCATTTCTTTATTATGCCAATCTCTCTTACAAATTTGTTCTTCATTCTTAGACCTAGATTGTAAGTAGTTTATGAATCACGTTTAGTGATTTGTCAGAATATCGGCTATGTTGTCTTCCGTGGAGAACCTTTTTCTATAACCGTTATTCCCTTTTTGAACATTATCGCGAAGGAAGTGATGGTGAATCTCAATGTGTTTTAATCGTGAGTGTTGAACGAGATTCTTACTTAAGTCTATAGCCCCTTTGTTATCACACATTATTGGAATGTTGTCTAACTAACGCCATAGTCTTATGAGAGCTTGTTTAATGATAGAGCTTGTTGACATGACTTTCCGGCGCTTACATATTCCAACTTCAGTTATCGGAGATGGCAAGGAGTGGTTTGCTTCTTCAAAAACAAGATGTTAAGCAACATCCTTTAAACGTGCTAACACCACTAAGTGCTTATTGCGATCTACGTAATTCTCCGCCTATGTTCGAATCCGCATAAACTATAGTTTCTATGCCGGAATCCTTAGGATACAATTAATCCTAAGGTGTAGTGCCTTTAATGTATCGGAAGATACGCTTAACCACTTCTAGGTGAGAGGTTTTGGGATCCTCTTGAATGCTGTGCAAAAGGCAAACACTAACATGATATGGGGTCTACTTGCCGTTAAGTTTAATAAAATACTATTTGCCTCTTATATTTGGTATTATCTACGGACTCACCTCTTCGTCTCTGTAAGTTTGGTTTTCCGTAGACATGGGGTTTTAGTTGATTAGAGTCTTCTAGTCCAATTTTCATATGCAGTTTCACTTAATTTATTTTGATTGATTAAAGAATATACCATCATCTAATTATTTTTTTGTAGTCCTAAGAAAAAATTTAGTTCCCCCATCATACTCATTTCAAACTCATCGTGCATGATCTTGGCAAAATCATTACACATTTCTTGACAAGTTGATCCGAATATAATTGTCAATCAACATTGATATTTAGACATATGTGGCTGGAGTCTTTCTTTTTAGTGAAGAGTGTGTTATCTACCATTCCCATAGAGTAATCAAGTTTAATAAGAAAGGCTTTTAATCGATCATTCCAAGCTTTTGGGGCTTGTTTTAGACCATAAAGAGCTTTTCTTATGTTATAGACAATTATTAGGTTTTGCGAATAAAGAATCCCGCAGTTGTGCCACATAAACCTAAATCATTGATAAAAACCGTTAGGAATGCACTCTTCACATCCATTGGTATAACTTAAAGGTCTAGTTCGACAAGCTAAGCTAAAAGTATTCTTATAGACTCTAGTTAGCTATGGGGTGACATATGTTTCGTTCATAATAAATCTCGTTTGTGGATTATAACCTTGGGCGACTAACCTAGCCTTGTTTCTAGTTACTACGCTATTTTCATCGAGTTTATTTCTATATACCCATTTTGTTCCTATGATGGTCATATCCATGAGATTTTAGACTAGTTCCAAAATATCATTTGTTTTAAATTGGTTTAGTTCCTCTTGCACGGCCATTACCCAATTTTCATCATTTAATGCCTCATTTATATTTTTAGGTTCTATTGTTGAAATAAAGCAAAAGAAATTGCTTTTGTATTGAGCTTGCGACCTAAGAGTTCTTTGATTTAGATTACCAATAACTTTTTCTAGGGGATGAGTTTTGGATTCTTTAATATTTACAATTTGATTATTTTCTAATAAGATGTCTTCAAGATCATTGCCTATGGGTTTTGTTTTACTATCCTTAATAGCTTCTTCTTTGACTAACTCATCATCTTCTAATGGTGATATTTTATGCGGGGGAGGAGTTTCATTGAAAGTTACATTTAACGACTCTTCAACTTTTATTGTTTGTTTGTTAAGTATTATGTAAGCTTTACTATTTTGCGAATATCCTAGGAAGACACCTTCGTATGACTTTGGGTCGAACTTGGTGAGGTAATCTATTGTATTAAGAATAAAACATTTACTTCCGAATACTCTAAAATAGATTAGGTTTGGTTTCTACCTTTAACAAACGCGTATGAGTTTTTCCTAAAAAACGTCTAATGGAAACTCTATTAATTATATAGGTTGACGTATCGACCACATTACACCAAAATTTTTGAGGAATGGATTGTTCGTTTAACATGGTTCTACTCATTTCTTGTAGAGTACAATTTTTTCTTTCTACTACCCCATTTGATTGTGGAGTACGAGGAGCGGAAAAATTGTGAGATATCCCATTTAAATCACAATAGTTTCCGAATTGTACTTCATTATCAAATTCCCGACCATGATCCGGTCTAATTGATACAATGGAACATCCTAATTTGTTTTGGATCATTTTGCTAAATATTTTAAAGACTTCAGTTTTATTTGCTAAAAATCTAGTCCATGTGAATCGAGAATAGTCATCTACGATTACTAAGGTATAACGATTCCCTCCATAACTTTATTTGGCGGAGGGGCCAAACAAATCCATGTGAAGTAGTTCTAAGCATCTAGTTGTTGAAACTATATTTTTAGCCTTGTGACTCGCATGAGCTTGTTTTCTAATTTTGCAAGCATCACAAAAATGTCGGTTGTGATTTAGTTTGGGTAGGTTTCTAACTAATTCTTTAGATGCTAATGATTGAATTAATTGCGTATTAGCGTGACCTAATCTCCTATGCCATAGTGTGGAGTTTTCGTCTAATGTTGCAAGGCATATTTTGTCTTCCGATTTATTTCCTAGTTTCATTACATATATTCATCCTTTCCTAATTCCTTTACCTATAACCTTTTCGTCTTTGATTATTTCGCTATCGTGTTCGGTAAATATTACTTTGAATTTGTTATCACATATTTGACCTACACTAAGCAAGTTATATGTTAAGTTATCTACGTGGTCAACATTTTCAATTATTAGGGAGTCTTGAGAAATCATACATTTGCCTATGGGTTCTAGGGCAAGTTTGCTCCAAAGATTACGTTTCCTCCGTTGTATGCTTTGTATGAAGAAAATAACTTTCGATTACCGGTCATGTGTTTTGAGCACCAACAGATCTTTAATCACTCGTCGGGTTTCAAGTTTTATTCTAGGATATTTCATCGGGCGCTTTGAGCTACAAGACCGTTGGCAAGCTTTATCTTTAGTCTTTTCCACCTCATCTTCTCCATTGTCGCTCCATACTCCTCCAATGAATGCTCTTTGATCCGTGTTCTTTGGCGGCTTTGAACATTCTCCAATGAAATGATTTGGGTCACCACATCTAAAATTTTTTCTTTCACTTTTATCATAACCATCATTTCTACTTCTTTGGAATGTTTTTCTATCGTCTCGTGGTTGTCTTGCAAATCTTCCTCGTCTCTTGAAGAATTTCTTGAATTCCTTTACGGCCATAACATACTCTTCGTCTTCACTATCGGAACTTGAGCTATCTTCAACACTTACTTCCTTTTTCACTTTTAATGCAAGTGCTCTACTTTGTTCTTTCTTGCCTTTAACCGTTTCTACATCTTTCTTAATTACTTCTTTATAAAGTTTCAAGTTTCCAATTAGTTCGTCAAGAGATAACGTTGTTAGATTCTTTGATTCTTCAATTGCCATGACTTTCGCGCGCCATTTTGGATGTAGTGCCCTAAGAAATTTCCTAACACAATTCTTGCTAGAAAAACTTTCATCAAGTGCTTTTAGACTAGTAATAATAGTGTTAAATTTAGCAAAGGCATTATCTATTGATTCCTCTTCCGGAATCATAAATTGTTCATATTGTTGAACAAGGAGATCTATTTTGTTAGCTTTGACTTGATTATTACCTTGATGAGTGATTAGTAAAGTATCCCAAATTTCTTTTGCGGTTTGACACATAAAAATTCTTTCGTATTCTTTACGTGGCAAAGCATTATAAATTACCATTTTAGCTTCATTATTTTTTGCAAGTTTCTTTTTAAGATCATCATCTTGTTTATGAAAAGATACAATTTCATCCTTTTTAGTTTCGGGATTAAATTGAATAGGAGGAAAATCACCATCGGTAATAACATGCCAAAGATCTAGATCTTTTGACTTCACATAAGTTTCGAATCTATTTTTCCAATAAATAAATCCATCACTTTCAAAAAGTGGTGGTCTTTGCATAGATTGCCCTTCTAAATATTTTTCCGATTCCATAGATCGATTCAAGTTTTAAAATACAATTTATTTTAAAAATCTTGTTTAACGTGGCTCTGATACCAATTGTGGAAAACTAGAAGGGGGGTTGAATAGTTTACCGCTTTTTAATTTAATATTTAAAATTTGTTTATAAAAACTTAGATTCGACTTTTTGTGAATTCAATACTTGCACAATATGAACAATGTAAATATGTAGAAGTAAATAAAAGATAAGAGTTGGAAAGATCAAACCGCAACACAAGGATTTATAGTGGTTCGGTTACGAAGCTCTTCTTCGGCCTACTCCACTCCCCGAGCACCAAACTCGAGAGTTTTCTTCACTATGTCAACAAGCTCCCTTATGGCGGAGAAAACCGTACACAACGTTGCTTATATCAATTTCCGACACTAAGCTAGATGTCGAGTTCTAATCTTAGCTAGAACCAATCTATCACAACACAACTTCACGACTAGTTCACGACTTCACAACTTCACAACTACTTCACAACTTCACTACACAACTTATCTTCACACCTTGATCACGACTACACAACTTCTTCAATCTTCACAACTTCACACCTTCACAACTTCTTCTCACCACACTACTTATATCACAACTATCTAACACTACTAAAAAGGATCACCAAGATCCAACTATACTTACAACAATCACCAAATCCTAACAACTACACAACTTTACAAGATTTACAAAAGATTTACAAGGTATGATATGGATGCAACAAGATTGCAATATGGATTTTGGGGTGTAATACTTCTTCACTAGATGATGGAAGTATTCTTCTCTTGCACTTGAGGAATTGAGCTTGGATCACTTGGAAACAAAGCTAAATGATTAAATGATCAAAGGATTTTAGAGAGGATATGTGGGCTGTTTTAAGCAGAAAGAATGAGTGCAAAAGGTGAGAAAAATGTTGAGGAATAGTCCAGTATTTATAGGACAAGAAGGAGGAGCGGAGTCTATGGCCGGCCCCCTTAAATAGGTGGGCGGTCCCCTTAAAATTAAGGGGGCCGCCCGTGTATTTAAGGGGGCCGCCCTAGGCTAGGGCCTCCCCAGTTTGTCTTTTGTGTAGGGGGAATTTTTTGGAACTTTTCTAGCCGTTTTAGGTCCGAAAATTTGAATTTCAAAATGTTTATTTTGAATAAAACATTTCTTTTATTGTAAAAAATGTTTTTAAATGTTTAATAAAAATGTTTACAACATTTCTAAAAGTTTGAGTGTTGAATAAAAATTTTCTTTTTGATCAAGAAATGCATTAAGTATTTATTTTATTCAAACCTATAAGTGATATACTTTATCGAAATGAAAATTTACTTACTAATTACTTGATAAACGTTTAATTTTACAATTGAACGTTTTATATTTTCTGATTATCAAAACGTAAAGATGTTGAAAAATATTAATTTTTTTAGGCATTACTATTTTGTCCAACATCTCCCCGGCCTTTTTGATGATTATAAAATTTAAACTCATTAAATGTAAAATTATTTTTAAACAAGTATTTAGTGAGTTTCATGTCATTTCTCCCCCTTTTTGTAGAATCAAAAAGACATCGTCGAGAATTGCTAGTTAGATCGACGAAATAATTGCTCCCCCTTGATGTGTGCTCCCCCTCGTTCGAGGGCACCAAGGAATCGAGCTATGGTTTCTTGGCTACAAAAACGAGTTAGAACAATACAAAAATTTCTAACATGTAAGCAATGAAGGAAGGAAAAATATGACAAGTGCAAGCAAACATCAAAGCAAAATATGCTTCATTCATTTAGGACAATGTGTGTGAATAACACACAAGCATACATAAATAGAAAAACAAATATGCTTTAGAAGCATATTAATACATCATAAAAGAAAATCCTAAATAGCCATAGAAGGATTTTTGACTTGCTTGCGACACAAAAGGGTTGACATTATTTGTATGCATATAACGAAGTTATATGGTGTTGATAGGAGAGTATTGGAGTAGAGGCAGTTGTGGAAGGGTAATCTCTTTGAACTCAAGAGGTGAATGTGGTCCGCGTGAGGAGGAATTCATTCCAATTATATCCTCACTTAAAAGCAAAGGAAATGTTTTTGGTGCTAGATCAACAAGGGCAAATACCCAACCAGGGTTTCAACTTGGTTCATGTGAGAGTGTATGTTAGGTTGGAGAGTAAGGTGTGAAGGAATGTTGTTGTTTTTGTTGGTAAGAGATGCATGGCCAAGAGGTTTGATAGGTCTTGTAGTTGATTAATGTCATCAACTAGGCTTTCTCTACTGGGAGATAGAGGTGATGTGTGTTTGAGTTTGGTTGTCACTTTGAGGTGGAACTTGAGTGTGAGTTTCATGTGAGTTGATGGGTGAGATGGGAAGGAGGATGTGAGACAACTTGTTGTGATGTGGGAGTGTCCTTAATGTAAGGAGTTTGGTTGTCACTTTGAGAATGCAGCTATGAGTGTGAGATAACAATGGAATTGATGGGTGAGATGGGAAATGGAGGATGTGAGACACCTTGTGTGGGTGAAGTGGTGGTTTCATTGATGAAAGGATTTGAGGCTAATTTTAAAATGGTGTTGATAGATATCTGAGATGGTTAGAAGAGGAGTGAGTTGTTGGCATTGGTGTAAGGTAAGTTTACATTGAGCCTCCTTAGATTTGTTACAAGGGTTATAGTTATTCTTCTCCAAATGGTTTTCACACCAAATTTTTGGCTACCCATGATGTTTGGATAGTGGGTTTTTTAGGAGATGTCATTGGTGAGGATGATTGTGATGATGATGGATGAGAATGTATTTATAGTGGAGGAAAGGTTTAAATTGGTGAAGAAATGAACCATTTAAAGGGATCAAATCCAAAAATCATTGTGAATTTAAGTGGAAAACAGTAGTAAACTAAGCGTATATGGTAAAGTGGAGGTGAAAATATTGTTTAAATACCCGCGGTGCTAGGCTGTGTCCCTTTAATTAGGGTCTGTCCCTTAAAATTAAAGGGGCCCCCTGTATGTGAGGGTTCTGTTTTGGTGTTATTTGCAGCAAGTCCACCATTTATGACAATTAAATTTTTAGGCACATAGCACTTAAGCGCATTTAACATTCTAACATAGAATGGAATTAAGAATTAGGATAACCAATTTCACATAATTTTTGGCATATAACATAATAAATGTATTGAAGATCATAAGGGTGAAGAACATATGAAATAGTAACTAGATATAATACACAAAGAATTTTCCTTGATAAAGGGGTTAAGTTAAAAAAACGAATCAAACTTTTGTGCAAATCCTAGTGTGTGCCTAAGTGCGACAAATGTGGAGTAGCAATTATTTTGACACTAAGACATGTAAAACATAAGAAATAATCCCTAGTGCCTCCATTGAATATAATTTGCTCAACCAAGATTGTTCTAAATATTTATTAGATTATATACTTTTGACAACAAGTAAGAGAACATTATGCATATGTGAAAAATGTTTTTAGCATATCTCAATAACATGTGATAATTGATTTTCATGTGCTCCTAGTTGTGAGAAAGACTTTTTGGAAAATAATAGATTGGGATTATTGTATATATGTATAATGATATATGCATTTGGATAGGAGGATTTGTAAAAGTTTGCTTATAAACTTTTCCTAATCTTGTGATTTTATGCAAAATAGAAACCTAGACAGAGAGAAAAAAAATTTGTCAGTCAGGTGGGTGGTCCCCTTAAAGTCTGGGTGGTCCCCTTAAAATTAAGAGGGCCGCCCTTTATGAATTAAGGGGGCCACCCCCTGTTAAAAAAATTTCTTAGATTTTTGACAATTGGTCCATTGATGATTATCATTTCATTATTATGCCGAAAACTTAATCAATTTGTTCCATCATTCCTAGACCTAGACGTAAGTAGATAAAAGGCTCACGTTTAAGTGGTTTAGTTAGAATATCGGCTATGTTGTCTTCCGATGAGACCTTTTCTATAGAGATATTTCCTTTTTGAACATTATCGCGAAGGAAGTGATGGTGAATCTCAATGTGTTTTGTTCGTGAGTGTTGAACGGGATTCTTACTTAAGTCTATAGCCCCTTTGTTATCACACATTATTGGAATGTCATCTAACCTAACGCCATAGTCTTTGAGAGCTTGTTTCATCCATAAAGCTTGTTGACATGCCTTTTCTGGCGCTTACGTATTTTGCTTCGGTTATGGAGATGGCAAGAGCGGTTTGCTTCTTCGAAAACCAAGATGTTAGACAACATCCCATAAACATGCAAAGACACTAGTTGCTACTTGCGATCCACATAATCCCCGGAAATAAACATGATCTGAAATCCGCATAACTATTGTTTCTATGTCGGATCCTTAAGGATAACCATAGAAACCTAAATGCGTAATGCTTTAATGTATCAAAGAAGATACGTTTTAAAAAATAAACCGCTTCTAGGTGAGAGGTTTTGGGATCCTCTTGAAAGCGGGCGCAAAGGCAAACACTAAACATGATATCGGGTCTACTTGCCATTAAGTATAATAAACTACCTATCATGCCTCTATATTTGGTATTATCTACGGACTCACCTTCTTCGTCTCTTGTGAGTTTGGTTTCCGTAGACATAGGAGTTTTTATTGGCTTAGAGTCTTCTAGTCCAAATTTCTTAAGCATTTCCTTAATATATTTTGATTGATTAAAAAATATTCCATCATCTAATTGTTTTATTTGTAATCCTAAAAAGAAATTTAGTTCCCCCATCATACTCATTTCGAACTCATCATGCATGATCTTGGCAAAGTCATCACACATTTCTTGACAAGTTGATCCGAATATAATGTCATCAACATATATTTAGACAATAATGAGATTGGAGTCTTTCTTTTTAGTGAAGAGTGTGTTATCTACCATTCCCATGGAGTAATTATGTTTAATAAGAAAGGCTTTTAATCGACCGTACTAAGCTTTTGGGGATTGTTTTAGACCATAAAGATCTTTCTTAAGTTTATAGACATAATTAGGTTTTGCGAAGTCAATGAATCCCGGAGGTTGTGCCACGTAAACCTCCTCATTGATAAAAACCGTTAAGGAATGGCAACTCTTTCACATCATTTGGTATAGCTTAAAGTCCCTAGGCGCGCAAGCATAAGCCAAAAGTATTCTTAAGGACTCTATCTAGGCTTTAAATAAAAAAAAATAAACTTTAGCTAAGTTTCTGTCATAGATCAATTCCATCCTAGTTGGATTATAACCTTTGGCGACTAACCAAGCATTGATTTTACTAGTTACGGACACAATTTTCACGAGTTTATTTCTATATAACCATTTGTTCCTAGATGGTCCCATATCCATAGAGATTTGGGACTATTTTCCCAAACCTCATTTGTTTTAAATTGGTATAGTGGTAGTCCTCTTGTATGGCCATTACCTAATATCATCATTTAATTGCACCATTTATATTTTTTAGGTTCTAATGTGGAAATAAAGGCAAAAAAAATGCTTTTGTCCTTGAGCTTGCGACTAAGAAGTTCTTTGATTTAGAATTTATTTTTTTTTTTTTTTTTTAAAAAAAAAAAAAACCAATTTAACGTTTTCTAGGGGAGTGAAGTTTTTAGATTCCTTTAATATTTATAATTCTTATATTTCAAATGAGAATTCTTCAAGATCATTACCTATCGGTTTTTGTTTTACTAACCTCAATATCTTCTCTCGACTAACTCAACATCATCTAATGGTGATGTTATTATGCTAGGGGGAGTTTCATCGAAAGTTAATTTAATGACTCTTATAACTTTTCATTGATTGTTTGTTAGTGTTATGTATGCTTTAACTAATTTGCGAATAACCTAGGAAAAGACACCTTCGGTATGACATTGGGTCGAACTGTGCGAGGTAATCGTTTTGTAATAAGAAATAAAACATTTACTGTTGAATACTCTAAATAGTTCAGGTTTGGTTTCCTCCCTTCTTAACAACTCGTAAAGGGAGTTTTCCTAAAATACGTCCCTAATGGAAACTCTATTAATTATATAGATTGAACGGTATCTACCGCATTAAACCAAAATTTTGAGGAATGGATTGTTCGTTTAACATGGTTCTACTCATCTTCTTGTAGAGATGAGATTTTTTCTTTCTAACTTACCCCAATTTATTGTAAGTACGAGGAGCGGAAGAAATTATGAGATATCCTAATTAAATCATCAACAGTTCCGAAATTGAACATCTTTTATTAAATTTTCCCAGACATGATCCGTTCTAATTGATACAATGGAACATCCCTAATTTGTTTTGGAATCATTATGCTAAATATTTCTAATTTTTCGAAGGCTCAGTTTTTAATTTGCTAAAAATCTAGTCCATGTGAATCCGATAATAGTCACTTGATTACTAAGTATAACGATTCCCTCCATAACTTCGTAAGGCGGAGGGCCAAACAAATTCCATGTGAAGTGTTCTAAGCCAACCTAGTTGTTGACACTATATTTATAGGCCTGTGACTTGCTGAGCTTGTATTCTCCAATTTTGCAAGCATTACAAAAATGTCGGTCAAATATTAGTTGGGTATGGGTTACTAACTATTCTTAGATGCTAAGGATTGAATTAATTGCATATATAGCGTGACCTAATCTCCTCTGTTATAGAGTGGAGTTTTCGTCCAATTTGCAAGGGCGTATTGTTGTCTTCGGTTTATTTCCTAGTTTCATTACATATATTCCTTCTTTCCTAATTCATTAGCTATAACCTTTTTGTCTTTGATTATTTCGCTATCGTGTTCGGTAAATATTACTTTGCATTTGTTATCACATAATTTGTCTATAGTCCTCACCTCTAAGCAAGTTGTAATGTTTAAGTTATCTACGTGCTCAAACATTTTCTCAATTATTTAGGGAGTTTGAGAAATCGTCCTTTGCTATGATTTTTCCGCGCAAGTTGCATCCAAAGGTTACGTATCCTCCGTAGTAGCTTGTATGAAGAAAATAACTTTCGATTACCGATCATGTGTTTTGAGCATCTACTATCTTTAATCTACTCATCGGGTTCCTAGTTTATTCCTAAGCATATTTCATCGGGCACTTGAGCTACAAGACAAGTTTCATCTTTAGTCCTTTCCATTTCATCTTCTCCATTATCGCACCTTGCTCCTCCAATAAATGCTCTTTGATCGTTGTTCTTTGGCGGCTTTGAACATTCACCAATGAGGTGATTTGGATCACTACATCTAAAACATTTTCTTTCACTTTTACCATAACCATCAATTCTACTTCTTTGGAATGTTTTTCTATCGCCCCTGGTTGTCTTACAAATCTTCCTCGTCTCTTGAAGAATTACTTGAATTCTATTACGGCCATAAGCATACTTTTACATCCGTCACTATCGAGCTTGAGCTATCTTCATCATTTACTTCCTTTTTCACCTTTAATGCAAGAGATCTACTTTGTTCTTTCTTTCCTTTGACTGTTTCAAAATCTTTCTTTATTACCTCTTCATAAACTTTTAAGTTTCCAATAAGTTCGTCAAGATGTAAGGTTGTTAGATTCTTTGATTCTTCAATCGTCGTGACTTTTGCGCGCCATTTTAGATGTAATGCCCTAAGAAACTTCCTAACACAATTCTTGCTAGTAAAACCTTCATCAAGTGCTTTTAGACTAGTAATAATAGTGTTAAATTTTGCAAAGGCTCATATTGTTGAACAAGAAGATCTATTTTGTTAGCTTTAACTTGATTATGACCTTGATGAGTGATTAACAAAGTATCCCAACTTTCTTTTGAGGTTTGGCATATAAAAATTCTTTCGTATTCTTTTCGTGGCAAAGCATTATAAATTACCATTTTAGCTTCATTATTTTTAGCAAGTTTCTTTTTAAGATCATCATTTTGTTTATGAAAAGGTACAACTTCATCCTTTTTAGTTTCGAGATTATTTTGAATAGGAGGAAAATCACCATCGGTAATAACATGCCAAAGATCTAGATCTTTTGATTTCACATAAGTTTCGAATCTATTTTTTCAATAAATAAATCCATCACTTTCAAATAGTGGTGGTCTTTGCATAGATTGCCCTTCTAAATATTTTTCCGATTCCATAGATCGATTCAAGTTTTAAAATACAATTTATTTTAAAAATCTTGTTTAGCGTGGCTCTTGATACCAATTGTGAAAAACTAGAAGGGGGGTTGAATAGTTTACCGCTTTTTAATTTAAGGTTTTAAAGTGTTTGTAAAAATTCTAGATTCGACTTTATGTGAATTCAATTCTTGCACAATATAAACAATATACCTATCTAAACAATTAATAAGATAGTATGAGAAAGTAATGCAAGATAAGAGATAAGAGTAAGAACAATCAAACCACAACGCGAGGATTTATAGTGGTTCGGCAACGAAGCACCTCTTCGCCCTACTCCACTCCCCGAGCACCTAACTCGAGAGTTTTCTTCACTATGTCAACAAGCTCCTTTATGGCGGAGAAAACCGTACACAACGTTGCTTACACCGATTTACGACACAAAGTTAAATGTCGAGTTCTAATCTTAGTTATAACTAATATACCACAACACAACTTCACGACTTGTTCACGACTTCACAACTTCACGGCTTCTTCACAACTTCAAGACTTCTTCACAATACTACTTATATCACAACTATCTAGCACTACTCGGTAAGATTACCACGATCTAACTATACTTACAAAGATCGCCAAGATCTAGCAACTACACAACTTTACAAAATTTACAAAAGATTTACAAGTTATGATATGAATGCAATAAGATTGCAACAACACATAAAGGTGTAATACTTCTTTACTTGATGATAGAAGTATTCTTCTCTTGCACTTGAGGAATTGAGTTTGGATCACTTGGAAAGAAAGCTTTATGATTAAATGATCAAAGAATTTTAGAGATGATATGTGGGCTGTTTTGGGCAGAAAGAATGAGTGCAAAAGGTGAGAAAAAAAGTTGGGAAAAGTTTTAGTATCTTATAGAACCGATACTGGAAAGCGTCTAACCTATGGCGGCCCTTAAATAGGTGGGCGGTCCCCTTAAAATTAAGGGGGCCGCCCTAGGCTAGGGCCTCCCCAGTTTGTCTTTTGTGTAGGGAGAATTTTCTAGAACTTTTCTAGCCGTTTTAGGTCCGAAAATTTGAATTTCAAAATGTTTATTTTGAATAAAACATTTCTTTTATTTGTAGAAAATATTTTGTAATGTTTATAAAAATGTTTACAACATTTTATAAAAGTTTGAGGTTGAATAAAAATTTCCTTTGATCATGAAATACATTAAGCATTTATTTATTCATACCTTTAAGTGATATAATTATCGAAATAAAAATTTACTACTAATTACTTGTTTACGTTTAATTTTACATTGAACGTTTTTATATTTTGTGATTATCAAAACGTAAAGATGTGAAAAAATATTAATAATGTTTTTAGGCATTATATTTTGTCAACAAACTTCACATAAAAAGGTATTTACGTTGCACTAAGCTCATGACACTGAAGCTAATAATAAAAGATAGCATGTACATTGCTATAAGTATTTGCTTGCCCTTATAGGTGTCCGACCAAAGACCACCTAAACAATTTCGACATGACATATATCCGTTTAATCGGGAGCCCCGTGGGTAGTGAGTGCTACTCACCCGGATAGGGATAATTAGTCCCAATAGATCTATTTATTCACTGGCGCTCCCTCAACCGGTCCTCCGGTCAAGAAATTGACAGTTAATGATAGTTCGGGCAATTGAGGTCTAAATGCTACTTAGGCAACACGTAAATAGGAAAATCTCACGTATAGTCCTTGTGTCCAGTTTTAAAAACAAGCAATGTTCTCACCCCAAGTATAAAATATTTATTCAAAACGAGTCAAAGAGTGGGGCTATGAACTCACCTTGATTTGGTGAATTGAGGTAGTGAATAGTCTAGAAATAATTCACAATTATAACGAACGACGATATACGAAAGCAACCTATGAAATGGACGTTTGATTTAATATCGGATCAAAGTAAATTTACAGAAAATACATAGGTATATACTAGTGTACTTTTGTTAATATATATCTAAAAAGTAACGTTTGTGATCGTATAGCATGGTTCTAAAAGGCGCGCAAAGGCCTCGCAAAGGATCAAGGAGTGACCGCCACACCACGGCCATAGACCAAATGCTTGGGCATTCAGGTGTGACGTGAGATGAGGAGTGAAAAAACATGATAAGACGCGATAAAACATGATGTGTGGATGTTTTTTTTGAATTCAATTTTGATAAAACTCGTATTTTTATATACAAATGAAAAAAATTACATGCAAAGATAGTTTCTTGACTTTATTCCTTATGTATGACATTTATTGTAAACTCAATATATTTGTAATATGATATAAATATATAAGTTTATAAATATTTTCATATTTTGTGCCATTATAAGTCACGCCATAAAAACGCTATGACTCGCCATGGATCGTAAAGGTGTGAGGCTTGGTCATGCCGCCACGCCACGCCTCACGCTATTTATAACCTTGTCGTGTAGTAATAAAATGTTTCCGTAAGTAAATGGGTAGAAATAATATGTATTTTAATATTACATAGATATATAAACGTCTAATTAAAAGTATATATAAGATAAAAAAATTTTATATAAAAATTATAGTTCGTCACTTAATTTAAATTCTCGTAACTCAATTTTACATGTACGTTTTCTAGCATTTACTATGTAATAGTAATTTATTAAAAAAAACGCATGGACCCTTCGTGTTTACACAATTTTCCAAAGTCATAACTTTAATTTTAAAACCATTTTTCAAACACTTTCAATCCACTTTACAAATACAAAATTATACCTCAACAAATCCCTTATTATTGCAACGTCCAATGTTTAAAAAATAAATATAAACGTAACGCATCTAAATCTATACCTATTAAAACCTATAACCCGAACTTATCCAATAAGCTACACCATAGCTTTACGCCTTGGTGTCTTGTATTTATGTTGGGCCTTGGCCCGTTAAGTCCGAAAATGTCGTTTTACTTATCCATTTAATTCGATAAGCAAAACATTAAATAATAAACGCGCGACTTGATAATAAGCTATTAATAAGCTCACAATAAGCCAAGTATAATAAGCCGAACCACATAAGCTTAATAATAAGCTCATGGTGTTGGGTCTTGTATGATGGGGGACTCGGGCAATAAAGCCCCTAATAAAGTCATCATTCGAGCTTATTTATAATCTATAAGTTTATCGTTTGTCCTTTCCAAATAAGCTAGAAAATAAGCTAATAAAATATAAGTCAAATTAAAATAAGCTAAACAAATATTTCTTCTTTCTTTTCTAGTTTGGCTGAACCATATATAAGCCCTAATAAGCTTACAAATATAAGCCGAATATAATAAGCTTAAAGGTACAAATATTATTACATGAAAATAACCACGATCACAAAACTAAGATTTCCTTATATTTCTTTACATATATTTCGAACCATAAGTACACCCTTTTAGGGTTTATGTAGTTTTAAAATCTTGTTTTTCACAAAATAAGTTGTACAACTAGCATGTATGCATCATGAGAATTATGAAAGTACAAGTTATTTAAAAATTTGAAGACTTACAAAGTTGAAAGGTTTTTAGAAGGAAGAATGAGATTAGAACAACCCAAATGTTGTTTAATTAATACCCGGATGATACAAATGATCAAACCTTCAATGAATCTTCAAGTGTTTTTTTATCAAAGATGAAAAATTATGAATATGTGTGTGTGTCTTGGGTGGTTCGAACAAAAGAAGGCAAGAAGAAGAGATAAAACTAAATTTTTAGTGTGTGTGTGTTATGAATGAGATAATGGAAGTATAGTGGGTTAAATAATACAAGTTTACTTCACATACTAAATGTGTGTATGTGTGTTTCGTGTACTAGAGAAAAGAAAGGGGAGGGGACCAGTTTGATCGCCCAATCAAATTCAAGTTATAACAAATCATGTGATCAAGGCATGTCTTATTGATTTTGAATTCAAACTTGCTCACCAAGGGTGATAAGGGTGTTTGTTTGTGCCAAACAAGACAAGGGGAGGGGGGACCAACTAATTTTCTCATTTTATTTTGCTAGTGCTTCCCAATTGATTTAATTTCCAAGTCTTGTATGCAAAAGCTCATGTTATAAGTAAACCACAATTAACGCAAGTAACGAAACGAATAGCGGTATCTCCGAAAATTATGAAATTTTAAATATTGCCATAAAATGTAAAAACGTGGCTATTGACAAAATACTACAACGTTAGGCATTCCGGTTCGCTCCCGGAGATGATTCTCAGATAAAAGCGGGAATACTTCCCGATTACACGTAAATATTAAACGAAACTTCAAAAATTCAAATTGCTTAACGAAAACGGCTAAATTATTAAACGGAAATTCTCGAGGTGTCACATTCTTTCCCCGTTAGAAGAGCTTTGTCCCCAAAGCTCATGACCTGGTATCTGCCACCGGTGCAGAATTCGGGAAAAGATGCGGGTACTTCTTTTGCATTTGGTCTTCAGGCTCCCAGGTGAACTCAGGACCTCTCCTATAGTTCCAACATACCTTAACGATTGGAATACGACTCTGCTTTAGACGCTTGACCTCACGGTCCATGATTTTGACAAGTTCTTCGATGAAATGTAGTTTGTCGTCGACTTGGATCTCATCCAACGGTATAGCGAGCGGTTCGTCAGCCATGCATTTCTTCAATTTTGAGACGTGAAATGTACTATGAAATCTACTCAACCTCTCTATGAGTTCAAGACGATAGGCGACGCGGTTTCTACTTTGGTAATGATCTTAAAAGGTCTAATATAACGAGGGTTCAACTTTCCCTGTTTGCTAAAACGTATCACTCCTTTCCAAGGTGATACTTTCAACATGACCTTATCTCCTACTTGAAACTCAAGAGGTTTTCGTCTAACGTCGGCATAGATCTTTTGACGGTCACGGGCGGCTTGGATACGACTCTTGATTTGAACTATTTTCTCGGTCGTCCCATGGATGATCTCTGGGCAAGTGAGCTGACTATCTCCAACTTTAGCCCATCAGATAGGTGATCGCTACTTGCGCCCATACAATGCCTCAAACAGAGCAGCCTTAATGATGGTATGGTAACTGTTGTTATACAAAAATTCTACCAATGGTAAGTGTCTATCCCAACCTTTTCGTAAGTCGAGTACACATGCACGTAACATGTCCTCCAACGTCTGAATGGTTCTCTCACTTTGACCATCGGTCTCTGGATGGTAAGTGGTGCTCATATCCAATCGAGTACCTAATGCTTTATTTAGGGACTTCCAAAAATGTGAAGTAAATTTCCCATCACGATCAGAAATGATCGAAACTAGCACTCCATGCTTTGAGACTACTTCCTTCAAATATTGTCTCGTCAACTTCTCTAATGTGTCATCTTCTCGCATAGGCAAGAAATGTGCAGACTTAGTGAGACAATCAACGATTACCTAAATCGTATCTTGACCAGTTGCTGTCTTTGGCAATTTAGTCACAAAGTCCATTATTATATTCTCACATTTCCATTGTGGGATCTCTGGTTGAACCAACAAACCAAATGGTTTCTGATACTCTATCTTAACCTTGACACATGTTAAACGCTTGCTGACATAGGTGGCAATTTCTTCTTTTATGTTGGGCAACCAATACAGCTTCTTAAGGTCTTGGTACATCTTGTCTGATCTAGGATGGATGGAATACTTTGACTTATGGGATTCATGTATAATTAAAGCTCTTAAATCTCCAAAACGCGGAATCCAACTTCGATTGTTCAAACATAACGTTCCGTCAGCACGAGGTTCTAGCTTGTTAATCATGCCATGCAAATCTTCGTTGATGAAGTTCTCTTCTTTTCTGGCTTCTGATTGAGCACTCAAAATCTACTTAGGAAGGTCTAAACTAATAGTCATAACTAAGGCTCAAACTCGTAGGGGCTTAATTCTCTCCTTTCGACTTAGGGCATTAGCCACCACATTCGCCTTCCCTGAGTGATATCGAATCTCATAGTCGTAGTCGCTCAATAACTCTAACCACCGTCGTTGTCTCATGTTCAACTCTTTCTGATCGAGAATGTGCTGCAGACTCTTATGATCAGTGAATACATTGCACTTTGTACCATACAGATAATGTCTCCACATCTTTAAGGCAAACACTACTGCACCAAGCTCTAGGTCGTCTGTGGTAAAGTTCTTCTCATGAACCTTAAGTTGGCAGGATGCGTAAGCTATGACCTTCTCCCTTTGCATCAAAACCGCACCTAACCTTTTATGCGAAGCATCATAGTATACTATGAAGTTCTCACTTCCCTCAGGTAAAGCCAATATCGGTGCACTACACAATTTCTGCTTCAACAACTGAAATGCAGCTTCTGGCTTTTCTCCCTAATCAAACTTTACGCTTTTCTGAGTCACTTTCGTTATAGGCCTAGCGATCTTCGAAAAACCTTTGATAAATCGTCGGTAGTAACCGGCCAAGCCTAGAAACTGATGAATCTCGGTTGGTGTCTTGGCTGACGCCCAATCCTTGATAGACTCAATCTTAGCGGGATCAACGTGAATGCCTTCGCTATCAATCACTTGACCAAGAAATTATACCTTCGACAGCCAAAATTTACACTTTGAAAACTTGGCGTACAATTTTTCCTCCTTCGACAACTTCAAAATCAACCTAAGGTATCCTTCATGCTCCTTTTTGCTCTTGGAGTAAATCCAAATGTCGTCAATAAACACGATCACGAATCTATCCAGATACGGTTTTCACACCCTATTCATCAAATCCATGAATACTGCTGGTGCGTTAGTTAAACCAAACGACATTACTTGGAACTCATAGTGACCATAGCGAGTCCTAAATGCGGTCTTAGGAATGTCTTCCTCTCGAACTCTGAGTTGGTGATAACCAGATCTCAGGTCGATCTTAGAGTAGACTCTTAATCCTTGTAATTGATCAAACAAATCGTCGATTCTCAGAAGTGGGTATCGGTTCTTCACAGTAAGTTTGTTTAGTCTATGGTAGTCGATACACATCCAAAAAGAACCATCTTTCTTTTTGATAAACAAAACCGGTGCTCCCCAGGGTGAGGAACTGGGTCTTATAAATCCTTTGTCAGAAAGTTCTTGCAACTGAGTGGATAACTCTTGCATTTTGGCTGGTGCTAATCGATATGGGGTTCATGCTACAGGTGCAACACCATGGACTAATTCGATTTGAAATACAACTTGTCAAGCAGGTGGTAATCTAGTCAAATCATCTGGAAAGACCTTCAGAAATTCTCGTATGATCGGCACATCCTCAAATCGCTTCTCCTCTGACTTATCCTTAGCCTTCTTGGATGTAACTTGTGCTAGGTAGACCTGACATCCCTTCTAAATATACTTCTAGGTTTTTGTACATGATATAATGTTCAGCTTACTTCCGTTGCCATAATCGTCACCTCAGATTATCAATACTTCGTCTCCATAAGGTATACGGACGACCTTCTCGTCACAAACAATCAACACGTGGTATTTCGCTAACCAATCCATACCAATGATGATGTCGAAACTACCAAGTTTTACGGGCATTAGGTCTATGTTAAATGGATGACCTAATAATCCTAACGTGCAACCTCTAAGAACAACATTTGTTTATGAAATTCTTCCATCGGCAAGTTCTACGGCATAACTAGTGTCTAAAGTGGATGGTGTAATATCAAGCAAAACACTAAAGGTAGACGACATAAAACTTCTATCGGTGCCCAAATCGAATAACATGGAAGCATAACAGTTATTGAGAAGAAACGTACCCGTGACAATGTTGGAATCAGGGTTTGTTCCTCCTCCACCAATGGCGTAAGCCTTTGTTGTAGCCTCATTACCTCCAGTCTGGTTTCCAGTCTTGTTTCCAACTCTGTTTCTTGTCTGGTTTCCACGGTTCTGATTCCTCAACTTAGGGCAATCCTTCCTAAAATGTCCCGGTCTTCCACACTCGTAACAAACAACACCCTGCTGATTTCCAACTGGAGCTCTCTGAGTGTTTGGGGTAATAGTCGCCATACAATCCCTAGTCAGGTGTCCAACCTTCTTACAGTTATTGCACTTCACTGTACATGGTGGTATTTGCACTTGTTGCAAAGTGGGTGAGGTCCAGTATACCCTCTCCTCTCATTGTTCCTAGTCGTGTAAGCTCTAACTACATTCTGCCCACTAATATTTTTCCTCTTAAATGGCGGTTGTTGTCCACGGTTATCCCTCAGGTTACTTTCCATCGTCCTCTTACTCTCAGCACTCCTTACAACATAACCTTGGAGCTTCTTATCCATCAATTGGTTAGCAATACGTACAACATCTTGGAATCTAGCTAGGTTTGCAGCAATCACATT